>JAVQJG010041520.1:0-12736 GCA_036024015.1 Craterocephalus amniculus | reverse complement strand
ATATTTCTTTTTATGTTTTTCAATATGAACATTAAACCTTAGAATTGAAAAAAGGTGTACTTTGATGTACAGTATTTAATGCTTTGGTATTCTCTCCTATTTTCAGCCTCAAGTGAATGAGCAGCTACAAGAACATGGTCTATAGAGCTGCTAAATGGTCTTGTGTGCGTAACCAAATAATGTTGTTGGTAATGTAGCTAATGATATTGATATTAATGAAAATTATGTAATTACTGTAATGAGATCATATGATGATGATGATGCTCAGGGAAAAATCTAAACATGCCAAATTCAGAGGATTTAAAAGGATGGGTTTGGCCATTAACCCAATTGCTACTGCAATTGCTACTGTTTTAACAGGCAATATTATACTTTTGATGAAGTTGTGAATTGTTGGTTATCATGGATGAGCCATTCACAGTCCATACACATAAAGACACTCCTCCTATAATGAAAAAAAGCAGTTCGGACATTTCAATTTGTTTGAGTTACAAAACATCGTCATGTCTGGTAATGCCGACCAGGTTTTCCAGAAACTGAGCAGCTGGGGGGAACTGTTGGAAGAAAGAACTTTAGAAAACAAATGAATGAATAAAACTCTTGAGGCAAAGGTTAGCCTATGTTCTTTTAGCATTTTGGTCTACAGAGCTTTTCTACAACACCTGCAAAAAATCCTCAACCTTTAAGTGTGCGTGATATATATATGATGACAGCCTCAACAAAGATGGTGAATCCTTTATTTGCAGAGTCATGGCATTGTTACCATTGCATTCCCTCACCAGCATTAGCATTCAGCTCAAAGTACTGCTAAGACTACCAAAACAAAGCAGCTATCATGGCTTTACAGTTCTACTTTACATATGTCGGAAACTTCAAACACTAATATCTGGACATGTTAGTTGAATATTAAGACAGACTTAAAAAGAAAAGAAGGAAATCAAGAAAAACTAACATTTTAGATCTTAAATAAAAATGTGCAATATGCAATATTCAGGGAGAATTTCAATTTATGAGGACATTAAAGATCGTGATGGAGACTAATTTCAGGTTTTTTATAATCCACTTCACTATGCTAGGTGATGGCAGGATAACCTTTGTGCCAAAACTTGAATTTGGAAGTAGCTAAGGCATAAATATGAACTGTGTGCTGAACAGTGATGTAAAGTCAATTTCTTATGTAAAGATTTACTTACATATTTATCTTGTACTGTATTTGAGATGACATATTGTCATCAGTCAACAGATAATGAATGGTTGATATGCTGTGATGTGATTTTTCAACAGTACAAACTAATGTCTTCCTAAAAATATTAAAGATGATGTCTTGACACCAGTCTCTTTGAGTTGCTTTGAGACCAGAAGGGCCAAGACCTTAGGTTTTTATTTTTTTTTCCTTCTTCTTTGCCTCAAGGAAATTGAATTTGTGTGTAAACAAAGTACCAGATGACGAGAAGTGAAATGGTTAGCAAATTCCCTAGCTGTACTGCCAAGAAAAAGAATGTATACTTTGATGCTATGTCTTTGCGTATGGATATTTACATATTACTTATAATATACTTACTTTTTTCCCCCACAGCTTAACAGGATTCAGAGTCTGCATAGTTTTAACTGTCTACAAAAGATTAATAAAGAACATGATGAAGCTGATGAAAAGAAATTTGACTGTGACTGCAGGCTTCTGCTGGTTCATGTTAAATTACAGCTCATTTACAAGTTGTGTTGCTGCTCATGACAGAGGGAAAATGGTATCCACAATGATATCCACAGAGCAAAGCCCAACAATGAGGCCACATCATTACCCCAAGGATAGGGCTTTACATCCTCTGTTAAACAAAGGTAACTGTGAGTCTGTGTTACTTTGATTATTTAATTCTGAACTTTAAATCTTGGTTAATTATCCATCTTTAATTGAGATAAAAAGTTTAAATCTTATTTAAACTGTGAAGCAAGTAAACAATCTTTGTATTTGCATAAACAATTGTTGTTGTTTTTTGTCCTATTGGAGCTCAAAATACTCTGTTTACACCAAAAGTAGCCTAATTAAATTTTCGGATAGTTTTAAAACATGCACACCTCCCCAAACAAGTGATTAGAGCCTTCTCTATTGCATGTACTGTATACTGCAGCACATTTATCTGCAGCACATTTATCAACAGTTCTCTGAAGACACAATTTACATGTCAACTGCCTCTACATCCACAGGTCAGATGTGTCACTAGCTACGACTATTTGAAGCAATTGTACTTTTACACTGGACTCAAGAGCCAGATGTGAGCATGTTTTCTGGCCAGTCTGAAAAGTGCTAGTTATAGCCTTGTCCAGACAGCAATAACAAGATTTGTTTAACATTTTTCAGGTTGCTGGAAAGATTTCAATACAGCCCTTGCTTTAGTTCCCACCAACTACTTTAAGGGTGTATTTCTCTTACTGCAATGCTTCTGTGTTCAAATGTTTTGATCTGTCTGTGGTGTTGTGGCTTGTTTTGCATAATATGACATTTTATTAGTGCTTTTGAATGCCTGTTTGCTGCTGACAGCTACTGTATAGTCAGACGATTAATGTCTATGGACTTAGTCTATTTTTCCATTTTTTGCAAATCTTAATGGTTGGAGGGAATTTAATAGAATTTGCCACAAACATCCACTTGTTCTCAAAGCCGAGCTACTGAATTTTCTACGGAAACTTTAAGAAGAAATTTAGTTTCTTCCCAAAAAAGTACAGTTTGGTCATAACAAAACTATTCATATGGCCAACAATTACATAATTTAACATAGAATTATGAGATACTGATGTTAGTTATCCAAACGATCACATGTTAATTTGATGTAGATTTCTGGCCAAAAAAACATGGTGGAGGAACAGCATGATGAGATTAAGAAATGGTGAGATTAGTAGGTGTGGTCACATGCAGATCATACAATCATCTGCACAGCTGAGTTGAATATTAAGAACTTGTTGCATCTTTTCAGCCTAATTTATACTGTGTTCTTTAAACCTTGATTCGAATGTGAAAAAAGTCACATATCTAGGGAAGATGTTGGAATGTTGGATAATACATACATGATTACATGCATGTGTGTATGAGGTTTACAGAAGATCAATCATAGCCTCCTCATAAGGCTAAAATAGAGCAATAACATTCTGCCAGAGACTGTTAAGATCACAAGAGGAGGAGCAGTGAGAGAAGGCTGATATTTTCTTAGACAGCAGAGAGGCGATGAAACATCCCAACACCTGTGGACAAAGGTCGGTAGCACGCTAACAAGCTGCATTCTCTTTCCACACAGGCTTTTTTTTCCTGCAGGGTTTTTCCTCCCCTCTACCTTTTGCTGGAAAAGTGTTGCAAAAATTGTTTAGAGTTTCCAAGTTATAAAATGTGTTCTTTTGGCTGAAAAACACTATTACTTTCCATGTTACTTATTCCACAGCCTTCCTGCTCTTTCATTACTTGTTCTTTCAACAATCAACAGAAAGGAAGTGGTCTGTTTAACCTTTTCCCTTATTTGTTTTCTGACTCACAGAAGGAAAAAAAAAGTCACTTTCCAGTACTGATGGGTTAAAATGTTTATTCTTGAACGTGACAGAAAAACTGTTTCCCACTTCTGCCTGTGTGTTCCAGAAATATTTTAACTGGCAGCACTGTCTGGGAAACAGATCACAGTAGTTTCAATAAACTTTATATTTGTGTCCTTGCATTAATGTGCTAGTCATTCAACCCCTGTGTAGAGGGATTCCCATAGCAGTACAGTATGAGGCCATTCACTTCTATATACTGTATTACTCTTGAAACACAGCCATGGTTGAATTCACACACAAATGCACATTTATTTAATTTCCTAAACAAAAACTGGTATGAAAGGAAGAATTTAGGGGGAAAAACCACTTGTGTCTTAAGAGACTTCAAAACTCAGTCAGACCTCCCAGCATTTATCTACATTCACCCAAATTCCCGATGACAGTGAGTTACAATGTAATGTGGTGCAACATACAGAAAGTGCCAATGTCCCTAGTGCCTACAAAACAGACCCTCTGTACCCACCTACACAGACCCATTTGGCACATTGTTTGAACAAATATGGATGTTGTATCAGATTTAGAAAATTAGTTTTGAAATTCGGCCATGAAAACTGCTGTGCTGAGGTTCCCTTTGAAGCCTGTTCAAGGGTAAAACATGAGGAAAAGGCAAGAGTAGTCTATGCATTTCAGCTACACTTGATTTGTTGTGCTTTGTCTGGTTTTGGATGCTGTCTTTTTAGAGGATTTTTTCCCCCTCAATACCGCTGCCCTGCCTGTTGCCTTTGGCATGAATATTGGTTCAGCTTTATTTAACCTCAGAGTGATTGACAGCATTTGTGGTGTGTTCGCTGCTGGACTTTTTCCAAATTCAGATCAGAATGCTACATAAAAATGCAGTGTTGAGCATCAGGATGGAAATTTATGTATAGTTCAATAGTTCCAGCTAAAATGTCTCTTCTCACTGGCTAATTGTGGAAAGAAGTCTTGAACCAAAATCAAATAACTGTTTAGTTTGTAACAATTGAATACATAAACGACATTGCAGCTTGACAATTTTATCCTTAATAATTTCTTAATTCTTCAACCAAGCATCATATTGCTTACATGTTTAGCTACCTACAGAATGCAGAACAGAGATTAGGTAGTCACCCTTTGGTATGAAATTGGTTTTTTGAAGGATTATGGCTTGGTTGAATGTCATTTTTATTGGTTAGAATTTGGTTTCAAAAACACAAGATTAAAACTTAAATTGCTCTACACATCACATAGCATTTAGCTATAGATGTCATACAGTATTTTTTTCACTGGCTTTTAACGGTTTTAGAGCTTTTTTTTTCATTTGGAGGGAAGTCTGGCCACTATGAACTACAGTGTACAGTATTAACTGTAACCAGTAGCAAAATGACACCTAAATACATTTACTCAAATATTATACATAAAGGTCAAATATACAACCTTAGAAAACCACAAGGTGCTGCACTGGAGCAGCAGAATCTCTGTCCAAAACAGAGAGCCAAAACCACATGTCAAACATAACTTGGATTCCTTTAAGATCTTTTGTCACAGATAAAACTTGGCAGTGGTGACTCTGGCCTTATTTCTTTCTTTGTGGGAGGCTTTTTTGCGAAACAACTTTATTCACTGGAGGAAAATCTGATTGGACTGGCTTCCACAGCTAGGAAGGACAAAAGGGGTGGTGGGGGGGTTAGGTTGACATTTACTGTAACTTGAAAGCGATATTTAATATTTAATTGGTTCTCTGGGCTTGTTTAAAGTGCTATAAAGTAATCAGTATCTTTCCTGCAGAAACAGTAGTCAGGTCACTCTTAGCATCAGGAATCAAAAGGCCTCTGGACAGGTGAGGAAAAGATAAAAGCCTCCAGGAAAGCACCCTGTGAACAATTCAAACTTCTCAGGAATTGCTTCATTAGTTGAAAGAAAACTGATAATTTTTCATGAAAAAAAACAGTTTAAACTTAGCTAACCTGGCAAGGTTTAACAGGTCTTTGTCACTTAGCAGCAGCTTTGAAAGTAGTCAAGCTAATCATTTTTGGCCTCTTGGAAATTTTGAAAAGATTATCAATCTTGATGAACAAGAATCTCGATTATGATTAAAAACATTTTTTTTTCACCACTCCTAGTAAATAGCCACAATATCACTCTGAAACCCTCTTGGCTTGAGCTCTGTTGGAGTCAGGGGTGTTTGGAGCCAGCACTTCCATCCACTGAGAGTGAGTAACAACATTCATCTTTTATATACAGTCTTAGCTATGATGAATGTGTGATAGACAGTAGTGAGTACTTAGTATCTAAATATAGAAATGCTGTGAATTTGACATGTAGTGTAAAAGTGCTTTGAGTGGTGAACATATAACTGAAAACCACAACATGCTATTTCTGTTAGCTCATTTCAGATTTTATATTTGTTTCTTTGCCTCACTTTTGTGAAACAAAAAAAAAAGCTATAATTGTACCGACCTTTTGTGAGCCTGTAAGTAATTAAAACTGCATGACATTTTATTTTGAAAAAATTTATCAGTCGTGGCTTAAAATTAGCAGAACTTACAATGCACTACAACTGAACAGTTATGTTAACAATTTATTCTACAACCACAATTCCCCATAAATTTGTATACTATATAATATAAATTAAAAACAAAATGCAATGATTAATGTACCTAAAAATTATCATCTTGTTCACAACATTAAGAGCATTAAAACTTGAAGATGAGACCATTTGATATTTCATGAAAAATATCAGCCCCTCATAAATTCAATGGCGGCCACACATTTAAAATATGTTGGGACAGATCTATGTTCACCACTACACTATATATATATATATATATATAAACACAGTATATTACAACATCTAAATCTAAATGGTTGCTCTAAAATGCCCCACCAAACCAGAACCTGCATTTGTGGATAATATGGGGAACTGTTCTTAAACCTATGCAGTCACAGCTGTTGTGAACCACTGTCACCAGATGTCCAGTGGGCAGGACGTGACAAATAAATCTGTATTTTAATCTTTCCCCCTTATAAGTACCTACAAATTATGAACCACTGGAAAGCTAAGCTTCTTGAGATTTGAATGATGTATACAATTCCAGGCTATAAGCAGAACTGTAGATTCAGCAAACCCTCATGTGTGACCTGCTGCCAATGCAATTCATCTTTCAAGTCATACCATACTCCAGTAGCAGTTGAACAAATATGGTCCTGTTATGTCAGCATGGATCTAGTATGGCAGTCCAGTAAAATATGTATGTAATGTAGATGTTGGAATATTCAAAGTTCTAAATTTTACTGAAGGAAAAGTGTTCAGAAATTGTTCCATGATTTTTAAACCCATTTGTTTTGTAGATTGATGAACCTCTGTTCTGTCTTTACCTCTGAGGGACTCAGAGACATGTTGCTGCTACTGAATTCAAGATGAGCCAATATTTTTTATTAAATAGTAAAATGTCTGAATTTCAGCGTTTGACATGTTCTGTATGTTTCAATATAAAAAAGCAAAAAAAGCTTTATTTATTAGTTGCTCTTGTTTTTATTACCATTTAACACAGCTTCCCAAATCATTTTGAATCAGACTTGCAGTTTTTAGGCGCACTTAAATTGGTCAAATAGGTTGAAATGAAATTGCTTGTTCAGATACAAGCAATTTCTCAGAGCACCCTAACTGTTATTAGGCTGACTTGAGGAGGAGAGTTTGCAAACCGCAATTATACTCATGCTCTGAAAACCCAGCACGTTGTTCGCATCTGGGACAAGAGAAAATAAACAAATTCTCTGACTGCTGAGAAGAGGAAATGACCAATGTGGGACACACATCCACACTTTTGCAATGTTTTCTTCTTGCCTCCCTCCCTTTGCCCGGTAATGTCTACTAATGCTTTCTTGACATTCCATATCAGATCCTCTGTCATTTTCCATGAATACTGCACTGTCTCTGCGTTCTCTGTGTAATCACAACCAGAGGGAAATTTCCTGATTGGCCGTCTGAAGCAGAAAAATAATGGATTTGAGTTATGCCTTTTCTCTTAGAAAAAAGGCCAGCACACAAGCGGGCTGCCAACATTAAGACCCACCGGACTCCTTTGATACTCGCACACTCACACATGGAGGAATTCGTCGTAGGTTTGGTACACAGGGACGCCTTGATTCTCAGTTTTTTCCAGTAGAAAAGCACACAGATGGAACCTCTGGGATGCAAACAATGCAATAGCATTGACCTAGTCAGAACCCCCTCCCCACCCCACCCCTTCCACACACACACACACACACACACACACACCACACACACAATATTATGCACATACATTAAGGAGTCGGGAAAAAAGTATTTCCCAAAAGTATTGAAAGTACAAAGTATTAAAGCATCTGCAGGACATAAAGTTGTATTATTATTTAATCAACAAAATTTTTTTTCAAATCTTTGATTCAATTGAATGTTCTTCTGTTTTTTTTTTCACTTTTTTGCTTGCGTTTGACACATTTCTTCTCAAGTCCATAAGTTTAAGTTGGCACAGATGTGCTTTAAGTGCGGGACATGCAGTTTGAGACTTGTTACTGTAAAACAAATTGTGTTTTGTCAGTTCCCATGGGAAGTGGAGGATAAATGGGCAGAGAAGGAAGGCTTGCTGTTGATACTTAAGGGAATAACCGCACAAAGAACACAGTTCATGCACAGGCAGCAGCCACTGCAGTAATCAGTTATCCATACCTACTGGTTTGTGAGTTTCCACGGGCTGGACAGAGAATGCTGCGTGCACTTTGTTTCAGACAGAGCTGTATGGGCATTCTTATGGCCCTACACACCATAATGCTCAGAGAGCCACAATACCTCACACATGAACAAGCAAACAAATGACCAAATACATGCACACAGAGAGCCCTGCTTTATGAGAGGGGGCTTAAATATGGAGTTTGGTCTCTACTGCATGTCACTGAACGGCTATAAACGCTAAGGAGGCCGATATATCTTTGGGCTTTTGGCTGTCAAAAGGAGGAGAGTGAAATCTGTGACTCAGACTTTGTACTATTTCCTGTGTATGTGTGTTTGGGCAGGAGGATTGTCATCTTATTGACTGGTCATAGCCATCTCAGACATTTGCTTGTTTGGATAGAAAGGTTACTGTTCATGGAAACAGTGATATTGGGATGCATTTGGATGGAGGGTATTTTGGAATTCAATAAGTAAATGAGTCTCAAAGATGCTGGAAGTTACATGGAATAAAGACCATCTGCAATATGTTGCAGAACACCAGTGACCTGCCATCACAAAACAGATTTCATTTCCTTTTTTTGTAGTCAGGTTTTGTTCATCAAAGAATCTCTCTCGGGTGAATCGAAATCTGCACAGAAATACTTCATAATCACAGTTTCTGAGAGATGACAACCTTTAACTCATACATAGAAATACGTATGAGGACTTTTTCAGGTTTATCTCCACTCCAAGGCAAATTGTCTACTCACTAGATGCCTTTTATGCATGTCTGTAAGAAAGTGTTTACCAAGCTTGAATGTATAAATGTCAGCAGTTAATTGACACTTTATTCCACTCTTCTTTTTAGCCGCTGCATTAAATTTTCATGAATTTTCTATTTTAGATTTTCTTCTGTTCATAAACGGGGTCAAATTACAGCTTGACCTGTCTCTGAAAGTCTTAGAAGGGTTCATTCTTATTCTCTGGGTTTGTTGACTTTTCGCAACATATGAATATCTGCTTGAGACTGATGTTTAAAAATAACTGGAAGTTTGATCCAAGTACACAAGAGACTTGTTCTACCCTTTTGGGTTGTGCAGTCAAAACAGCTTCAGAAATAGCTTGGGGCAATAGGGGCACTCAGGACGCGGGCAATAAGTCAGCTTGGAGGAAGCTCGCAATGTCATTGATAACTCCTATTGATCCGTCCCCTCTGCCTCCCCTCCATTAGCAGAGGTTATTTTTGGCATTAACACAGTTACAGCGGGGCCCCTGGAGAGGTGGGCAGGGGACCCCCTGTCAGAGTGACATATGACCAGGAGGGCATGGTGGGGCAGCATAGGGTTGCCAAATGATGCCCTTGGGCTAACAGTGATACACCAGAAGTCTGGCCAAACTGCTCGCCGTCACATCTCATCTGCATTTTTCATTTTCCATCTGTCTGTCTGATTTGTCTGTTCCTCGGCCTGTGGGTCGGAATATTTCTGAGCAGCATTAGAAGACAGGCACAAAGCAGAGGAAATGTCCAGCGAAGCCCTGGGGCTGACACTGATCTCTCTATCCGTTGTTGTTCTCAGACTGTATACTGCTGAAGCTCCACCCAAAGGAGCTTGATGAGCAGACTGTTTCTACTGCTGACCAGTACAATCTTATGCTACTGCAGTCCCACTATTCCAATACAAATTAGTCGACCATGTTTACCAGGAAAAATGTTGGATTCAAGCAGCTGAATGGAAACAAGAAGTTATGCAAAAACTTGTATCAACTCTGCATGATTAAGGATAACGTTGACCTTAAATTACCACTTTTCTTGCTTAGGCTACTTGTAGTGTTTAGCTGATGCCTGTTACTGAAACTAAAATGTAGCTGACCTTATGATATAAAACAAAAATGGAAAAAGATAAAAAGGTGGCCCATCTCTTTTTTTTAATCCGGTCATCTTTTTTTATCTTCTATGTTTCTTCTGAATCCCTCTTAAAGTGCAATAGTAGTTGAAATGTTGTATATATACGTACAACAGAGCAATGCCGTTCAAAACTAATGGAAAAAGCACAACACATATTTTTTCTTTAACTGTAGTGCAGTTTTGTTAGAATGTCTTTTCTCTCCCGGTGCTTGCATCTGCCTGCTGTCAGAAATCACTATTTGTGATGAAAAGGAAGGTATATAAGTAGAATGAACATTTTTCTAAGCATCCATGGGTATGTGCTACTGCCTGTAGTGACCTATAGCAAGAGCTGACAACAATGACACCTTCGACAGTGATGCTGAAGTATGCTGTGGCAGATTGTGTGGAGGTTTCAATGCAGAGTGTAGAGGATGTTTTCATTTTGGCTATGAATTGTAAAAAGTTATTCAGAGTCCTGCCATCTGACCATATCGTTTATGCTGTGCTTGTAATTCACAGTAGATTCACACACTCCAGGTGAAAAAGGTAATCTGGTTTAAAAGAGTAAATGAGTTTTTAGGAGTTAGATTTCATATGTATTCTTCTCACATGAATACTTCAAGGCTTAAATGGGTTAGGTTTTGTGGTTGCAGGTTTGAACATTTCTCTCCTGGTAAATTGTTGATGAAAGACTGAGTATTTCTTATTTGACAGTAGTTTTTTTTATAATAATAAAAAAAATACATCTAGGAATGAAAGCCAATTACCGTTTACTTGGTTTGTGGTTCATTTCACTGACCTTGCAAAAGCAACCTGGAAATAGGAATATGAAAAGCAAAAGCAACAAAAAAAGCAGTGGACTTAAAAAATCCCAGATAAATGGGAAAAACAAAACATATATCGAACAGTAAAAGCAGTAAAAGTAACTGAAAAATAGCCAATGTGATAAGTAACATTTAATTAATAATAATGTATATATTCCTTTATATAATAAGTTATACAAAAATAATAAAGCTCTGTGAAAGACTGGCAACCTGCCCAGGGAGTAAGGTGCCTGATACCTGCTAATAGCTGGGATAAGCTAAAAAAAGAAAAAAAAAAACAGAACCTAATTTTATGTCAACTTTTTTTCCCCCACATTTTTTCTTAATTAGTTGTTCTTTATATTTACATGTTCATTTTCATTCTTTCTTTCCTTTTTATTTTAAACAAATATATTCCAGTCGATCTACTTACTGTTAGAGGTTATATAAAACATTTTAAAAAATCTAAAAGCATCTCCAAAGAGTAATTATGATTAACTTTTAGGAAGCAATTTGAACAACTACTCCTGTAACAACATTTCCAGTTGTTTACCTATAGCTTTATGGAGAATGCACAAAACTTACACAAAAACCACAAACAGACAGACTTAACAAAGTTGGCTGAATAAAGAGTCACTGACCAATTAAAATACTGATTAGCATCAATAAGGAACCACATAGACATATACGAAATAGCCAAGTAGCAAAAAATAAATTGATAAAAAATTAACAAAACATTTAATGAACATGATTATATAATTCTGTGAAATAATGTGCACAAGATCATATAGAAAAACAAAAGATTTATACAATCCTCAATTACATGTTCACACCTAATCACAGCTTGACAGTTATTCAATTTAGGCCATGACACACCCATGCACACTCTGAGCTTCACTGACTTTCTGATTGAATACCTGGAAAAGAAAAAAAAACACTTCAAAAGAGAAAAATAGACATTATTAAATGAAAAAACAAAAATGGAATGATTAGCTTTGCCAGTAACCACAAGTTTCCAATGCATAAACTTTTGGAAAGAGCTATTGCTTCCTAACACATTAGTACACTTCTCTGTTTTAGGCTGCCCCTTTGCAAGCTCTCAGCAGTCAGTGTTCTCCATAAACTTACAACTGGCTGCAGATGGGCTGCAGTGCAGGCCAAACACTGAGGGACATAATACTGAAAGACTTATGTTTTTTTCACAGACATGGTTACTCTGCTAATTACAACCAATTCCCCTTTTATTCCACTTGTTGATGTTGTATTCATCCAAGTGGTGAAAGGATTATAGCTGCTGAGGGTCCTGGGTAGTTTGACTGCCAAAGCTTTACTCATAAATCATTGACATTGTAATAATTTTCTATGGAGCACTGAGTCGACTTCGGTATTCAAACCAAAACCATTTAAAGACCTTTCTTTCGAATTTTTAAAGCTAATAACAGTGAGCTAGTTGTAGTGGTAGCCGAAAGTTGATTAACTGGGAGCCTGTTAAGATATGCGATTCTGATACAGTAGCTTGCTTGCCACCACTGAAATGACTGGTTTTTAATGCGCCTCGCATTGATTGAGTGGGTTGCTGTAGTGATAAGTGGGTTGCCCTGGAGATAAGCATTCTGCCGATGGACAGAAGAGGTTGGAAGAAAGTAAGAGAGGGGAGGGTTTGATAAGAAATCTGGTCAGATTTATCAGCTGTAGCTGTCCACACTATTCTTTTCTATTCATTTCTCTTCTCTTCTCTTCTCTTCTCTTCTCTTCTCTTCTCTTCTCTTCTCTTCTCTTCTCTCCTCTTCTCTTCTCTTCTCTTCTCTTCTCTTCTCT
>JAVQJG010041512.1:0-10726 GCA_036024015.1 Craterocephalus amniculus | reverse complement strand
CGACACGCACTCAATCACCTACATTAAAGATACTCAGGTCCTAATAAAGACTACCATTCAACCTATATCCCTGGTAGCTGTGTCTCTGTTCTTGGGGTGCCCAGCACTTTTGGCTCTTTGCAAACCGGTGAAGCTTAACACAAGCATCCAGGAAGTACAACATGCTATGGTTTGGGCTCTAAAAATATATAAAATGATGTCATTTCGAGTAAATGATGGACGCTACAACTCAGGACACTTGGATTACACTTGACGAGCAGTATGGATGAATATTGCCCAGTTTTTGTGGACTTTTTGAACGGGCACCGTTCAACATCACTGTAAAGGAAATTATGCAGAAAAAAACCTTCTGATATCTCCGGCTGTATGATAAATATCAAAGTGTCCCAGATTGTTAATCAGCATGAGTAGAAAATGAAGGCATATCCTTCTGAGGGTGAAGTATTCCTTTAACTATCTACATAGTTTTCATTGAAAGTCCAAATCTGCACCGATTAAGATTGAATTTTAAACATGGTCATGTTTTTGATCTAATCTTTCTCTTCTGACTGTGAACAAACTCTGCTTCTCACTATAATGAGTTTAATGTATGTTTAATGTTTAATGTAAAGCAATTTGAATTGTCCTATACACGAAATGTTTATATAAATAAACTTGCTTTGCCTGAAAGTCTCCAATAACACAAGAAAAAGTCTCTGGATTTGTTGTGAGTCCCTTTTTGAAATAGAGTAGCTGTTGGGCTCTAAAAACTTGCTTAATAAAGAAAATGATCATGTGATAAGATATACATCAGACTGTAAAAGCAGACTTTAATGCTTTCTCTTCCCGGGAAGCAAGTAACACCCGTCTGTACTCTACAGATAGAAACAAACAATTAGACAAAGAAAAGAAAAACAGGCCTTTAAGTCCTCAGAACAATGTTAAGCTGAAACATTTGGGATGCAAACTGCAACTGCAAACATTTTCAGAGCAGAGTGTTTCTGCAGACATGGGTGTGTGTTTGTGTTGGATGTGTGTGTGTGTGTGTGTGTGTGTTCTGCTGGAGGGAAACCACGCTATCACCTCGTTTTTCTCCAAGCTGCACTCCGACATGGCCTTGTCCCCCTGCTCCTGGAAGGTGATGATTATCAAAGCCACAAATATGTTGACAAAGAAGAAGGGAAACACCACGAAGTAGACCACATAAAAGATGGACGTCTCCATGCGGAAGCCCGGGCTGGGACCCTGGTCCTCATATGTGGCATCCATAGAATGCTTCAGGACCCTAAAAAAGATAAAAACATCAAACTGATTGTAGATGTTTAACCATGTAAAAATGCAGTAAAAGTGAAGTAATCCTCCTTTTCCCGGTTTCCTGTAACGGCATTATTCCTCACCCCAAATCTGCGTGATCAGAGCTCTGCTAAACTGCCCCTCAGAGCTCTGAATAGCTTGTTAAATCCCTAAAATCACAACTACCTGCTAAGAAACTCTGCAGATTAAATCCCGAGGAACTGAGTGAGCCATGAATTAAAAGGTTGAAATGTAAGATATTAAAGGAGTCAGACTTCAGTAGAATATCCAGGGAATCTCTGGGCCAATATCCAATCAGCCATCCTTCAGATGTGTGTAACCAAAGTCCCAGAAGATATTCAGAATGAACTTAAATTTTATGTAAGAGTCATGTAGGAATCAGGCAGTTTGTTTTCTGCCGATACACCGGCACAGAGTAGAAGTGTCTGCGGCAAGTCAAGCAAGGGCGCACCGGTTTGGAACTTCATGTGAAACGTGTGTTACTTTAGAAAATACAAAAAAACATGTTTATAATCATCCGTTTGAACGGAATAAATCATGACACGCTCTAAATTGTCAGACTTTCAGGAAAACGCAGTAGAAGAAGAAACTCAGTTGTGTGTCCATATATTTACCAATGTCCAGCCATGTTCAGATATCAGGAACATTTCTTATACATTCAGGCAAAACGACGCAAGCAAGTAGTTGTGGGTTTGCTACAGCTCTGAGGTAAAACAGGGAATCAGTCAGAATGCAAATGTTTTCCGAACAGGTCTGAAAGGGGCTTTAGTAGTTAGATCAAGCATTTTTTAAAAATACTTGTGTCCATGTGAACATGCCTGATGATATACTGTATCTTGATAAAAGCCTGCCATTTTCACTGCTGTCCATCCTCTGGCCTTACATCTGGTCAAATTGGTCCCTACTGCTTCTGCCATTACCTCGCTTGTTAAAGTGTAATGTTAATTTCTAGGGATGCACAGAGACTGGAATCAGCCTGATACCATGTGTACTCTTACAAAGTATTCATTAAAAAGTGTTCCAAGTCTATAACTGATACCAGCATGACAGGATAAATAAAACTTATTTAATTGTTAGTTATGTAATGTCATTTATTAATACTTGTAGATGGTACTCAGTATTAAAAAGTTAACTTATCAAGAAACAACTTCACATATTAAAGCAAAAATGAACATAGTCACAATATCGTTCACATCATTCGGATTCGGTATCTGTAAATATCGGTATCAGCAAATGTCCAAATTTCAGACATGAACATCGGATCAGAACCCCTGAAAAGCATCCCAATCAATTTCTAAAGATGTTTAGGTTGTTTGAACGCCGCTTCAAACAACCTAAAAACATCTAAGGCAGCTGCGCTAAACACATAGAGGCCAAAATAAAAACAGGTACTTCCCTTTAGGTGACCAAAAGGAGGAGGACAGAGACTGGACACCAAACCCTCATGAAGTATGGTGTGATGCCGTAGACTAGAGGATAAAATCCAGCTAAGACCCTCCCTGTGGTCATGCTGTAACTGAGCTGCCATGATTTGTGTAAATTTCAACAAGTTGCACTTCATTAACTTACTTTCTTCCTGCTGATCAGCAAAACGAATGAAATGAGCAAACAAGCGTGAAAGGCCCTTGAAAAGGAGGAGGATGATGAGTCTGTGGTTCTGTAACTCAGGAGCGGAGTTTCGCTCTGAAACTGTTTATTCAATGAGGCTTGATTGCATCCGCAGAGAAAGCCGGGTAATTAAGCCTGGGAGAAATCAGCTGGGTTTCATCTTTTTTTGCCTCCAGGTGTGCCGTTTGTTTCAGGATAAATCACCCAGGCAAGAATGCTTTCAACGCTAAAGCGCTGCTTATGAGCCGCAGATTGAAGCCATCTTTTCTTCCGTTCCTCACGTCGATCTGATTCAGTAGCCTCATATTTACGGAGCAAACCGCCCTGTGTCGAGGTGCTGACTTACAGCGGCCAGCCCTCCCCGGTGGAGACAGTGAAGAGCGTGAGGAAGGCCCAGAGAACGTTATCGTAGTGGAAGTCGTACTTCTTCCACTCTCTGGGCTTCGCCTCCACATCATCCCGGTCGTAATCCAAAAACTGGCCCCTGCAACAAACACAGCCAGGAAAAACAATCAGAAAAGATTTGATTTGAAATAAACCAAATGCTCAGTGCCTTTTTGGGAGGTTGGCTTGTTTATTCCTGTTTTAAACAAGCCCAGAGACACAGCTGGAGATGTGTGTGCTGGTTCCGTACCTGCAGTCCTTCTCCAGCCCCTTCGACTCGTCGGAGCAGTAGAAGAATTTACCCTTGAAGAGCTGCACGGCGATGACGGCGAAGATGAACATGAAGAGGATGTAGACGATGAGGATGTTGAGAACGTTTTTCAGTGAGTTTACGACGCAGTCGAACACCGCCTGTAAAACACACACACACACACACAAAAACACACATTTGTACATCTCTAAATAATATGTAACAGTCCCTAAATGATAACTGGCTCGAAAATAAAGGGACCCATAACATATATGAGAGACCACCACCAAGCGTAAATGTTTAAATATAATTTATTAAACAAAAGCAACAAAACAAAAGGAGATGGGAGCCCCGGCCGAAAGAAACAAAAGAAGGGAGCAAGGCTGGACCAGCCACGCAATGGGCCGTAGGATCCGGCCTGCTCCCAAGACCAATCAGTCCTACTTTCTCTGTTTATTTCTGTAAACAGACTCATTGTTTATTGTGAATCATTGTTTATATAACCCAGGGGAAATGTGACTGAAATAAAAAGTAGTAGTTTAAAGATGTTCTGTTATAATTCAAGAAGTCACCCAAACAAGCTCCATAACATTCAATCTGCTGGTTTTCTTTGCTTCTAATAATATTTTATCTTAGGTTTACCATGACCCATAAAATCAGATTTAGTGAACTATATGCAGCAGTTCCTTTTAACAGAGTTCGGAAACTCCTTCAGAGTGCTCATGTGTGCTAAATATGCCCGAGTTTCACCTACAAAGTATCAAATCAGTGCGTGAAAGTGAGCTTGCACTGAGGTTTTTAGTGTCTTCCTGTCCATCATTCTGTGCATCCAGCTGCATTTCCCTCAGCCATGCGCTGGGATCTCTCTGTGGGATGAAGTGCTTTGCTGATCTATCCTGACACGCAATCTAACCAATATATGCAGCTGCATGACTGACTCCCATCAAGGTTTTTGCTTCTGCTCCACAGCGAGGGCAGAGCATATTTCTCCACTTTGCTACCAGCCAATCTGCCAATCCACCTTGTCCCAGGATCCAACGCGACCCGTGAACGGGCGTCTAGCTGCCAGCACTGATCTGTATCTGTCATTTTTACTTCGATTGCGCCAATCAGGTCTCATCTTTTGTCAGATCCATTTCTTTTGGCGAATGAGCTGCCTTCACACACCAGAAGGATGCTGTCATTTCTGCATCAGAGGAGGCTGTTCACTGTCTTGCCTTGTGAAATCACTACATAGATCATTTAGTTTTCTTAAATTTTGCATTATCTTCATATACTTGATGTCCTCCTTTAAAGAAAAGACAATAAACAGCTAAGTAGGGTCGGCCCCTAAATACAGGCCTGGTGGGATGTGAACTCTTTCTACTTCAGAACCAACTGGCTTTACATCACCTCCCAAAATAACGCGGCTGTGCGTACTAATAAAACTTTGACAGCCCTTGTTTTAATTAATTATTTTATATGATTTTACTGTGATTTTTGCATGTCTTGATTTTATTTCTTTAATACCTCTTCTGCACATCACTGTCATCCTTTTAATGTTTTCTGTAGAGCACTTTAAATTCTCTTGTAAATGAGACGTTCTGTTGTTGCACTTTGGTTTTTGGCTTTCTCAGTGTAAACAATTGGTCCCCTCTGCTCATGGCCAGATCCTCATAGATCCTGTCCAGGTTTCTTCTTGTGATCATTTTCTTTCTAGTGCTTACTAGTGCGTAACAACATACTAGTTTTTCTAAATAAGGTCTTGAGTTCCTGCATCAGCCTGACTCCAGCCTGCAGTCCTGCTTTGGGTGCTTTCTCCTCGTTTCGTCTCAACCATGACTCATGAGTAGTGATGGGGCAGGTGAAGCATGGAACCTTTTCATTGGTTTACTAAAGAGCAAAGCTTCACAAGGCTTCATCTGCTCTACAGAGCCATCTACTGGACAAAAGAATTCAGATCAAGACCAATTTTATTTTTAACCCCCTAAGACCCTGAGTTTTACATTGACTTACATTAATTCCAGCTATTGGCGTTATGAGGGACCAGTAAATAGAAATGTATAATTTTGGATTATCCTTATTTTTCTGATTGTAAATACTGTAATTTATTTTATATGATTTAAAATAATTTAGAATAATAATTTTAGAATATTGAAAAATAATTTTAAATTGAAAAACAAAATCTCTTCTTACACCACCATATTGCTGTTTAAGTGTTTCACAGGTTCCAGTTACATAGAATTTAGTATTATACTATATTACAGACAAGCAAATATGTGACGTCTTTGTGTGAGGACGCTAGGTCTCAGGAGAATAAAGCACTTCCTCATACACCCAAATATATGACCGCACAGTTTTAAAAACACACTCCTGATCTCCATCGCTGTCATGCATGCACCAACTACATTGCAAACCCAGTCGTCATAGCCCACTGGTATGGAGGATGCCCATGAGGAAAACACTGGAGTTAAAGATGTAAGACAATGAGGCAAGATAAAAGCAACAGGTATTGAAAATAATGGATTTTATAAAAAAAAAAGCTCTTTGAGTAAAAGAATAAATAAAACAGAAAGATAAAAGAAATAATCCTGTAAAATGTAGAAAAATAAATAAGTTGAAAAAACAAAAAAGAATAGAAATTCAGTCAAAAGTTAAGCTAAAAGGTGTTGAGCCTGTTTGTAAAGACATCAACAGTCTCTAGAGCCCTGAGGTCCTCTGGCAGGTTGTTTCACTGTCAGGGGGAATAATGAAGAGGCCCTGCCAAAGGTATTGCTTCTAACTTTGGGAACAACTAAAAGGCCGGTACCAGAAGACCTCAGGGTCCATGAAGGCTCACAAATTAAAAAGAGGCCAGATAAATCAGAAGGGCCAAGACTATGAAGATATTTATAAACAGAGAAAAGAAGCTTAAAATATTCCTGAAACACACAAAGAGCCAAAGCAGGGATTTTAAAACTGCTTTAATGTGTTCTTGTCCCCTGGTCCTCATCAGCACTCCTGCTGCAGAGTTCTGGAGTAGTTATAGGTTAAAAATACTCGTTTTCAGGAAGAGCAAGGCATTATAATCTTATCAGCTAGAAATAGAAACATCAGCACCTCCGTGCTGGCAAGAGAAAAATGGTTGGTCTCTGTCAAAAAGACAACCAGATGTCTCACACCTAGAAGGTTTAAGCTATGTCACTTCACGTTCATCCTGGTTTAAACTGCAGGAAATCCTCCACATTCCATTATTTTATGTCTAAAGTACAGTAGAAAGGGCTGTTAGTGCCTCCAGGTCATCAGGAGATGTGGCGATGTAAAGCTGCGTATCATCAGCATAAGCTGTGAAATAAATGCCATGCCTCCTGTTGGATTTTTTAAATATATCCAAATATTATGAAGTGAAGTCGTTTGTGCATACTTTAACTGAATTAAACAGCCTAAATTCATTTTCAGTGATGTCTGTAAACATATGCTGCACCCATATCAATATTAATATTGTCTGTATTTTCTTGAGATTTAAATCTTAACTTTGTGAAATTACAATAGTCGCGAGTAGATGTGAAAATAAAATAACTTCTGTAACTATAACAATGTACAAAACAAAGTAAATGCAACTTGTTTTTATCAAGACAAAATAGCTCTGAACTATGGTGGGGTCCTGTCCATCAGCTGGGTTTTGTTTCACCTTGATGAGCGGAGGAGTGTTTATTCTGAGGCAGGTTGTCACAGCTATCCACCAGGGTTTTCCTTCATGCACGCAGACTGTCTGTTTATGGTGTTTGACTGATTGTCTTATTTTCACCAAGTAAAAATGTAAAATTTCAGAACCTTCTCAAAGAGGCAGATTGGTACTATACCTTTAGTTTGGGAAGTCGTTTGATGGTCTTGAGCGGCCGCAGGACTCGGAGGACCCGGAGAGACTTGATGGTATTGATGTCCTTGCCTTTCGACCCTCTGTGCAGATTGGGAATGCAGTCAGTCTGGGTCATGCAGATGACATTCATGTAACCGAGCTCGTCTCAAGCTCTGCTAACGACGGGCTGCATGGTGCACTCACAATCATACCTGTATGTTAGTGGATACATGCACATGAGTGTAGCGTTATTCTACAGAAACATCCAGCAAACACTTGATCTTTGCTCTGTCCTGGCTCCTTCTAATCCTCGTTTTCTTTTTCTATTCTCTTGTCTCCTTATGTCCATTTTTCTGTCTTATTTCCATCTGTTTGCTGTCCTTGCGTGACTCTGACTTTTCTGTAAATTAATAACTTTTCTCCTCGCCTTTTCATTATTTCTTCCAATCTTTCCTTTCAGCTGTTTCTTTTTATTCCCTTTCATTTCCCCCACCCTTAGACTCAACATAATTTATGAAAGGTTTTCAGCAGTGTGCAGTGAGTCTTAAAGCTGCTCCTCTTCATAACTTGGAGCAACTTCATAGATTTAGCTGCATCGTTTAAATTTTTAATAAAGGACGATAACTAGCTGCAAAGTTCTGAAATGTGGTATTGCTTTCTTTGAACTCTTTATAATCCCACATCAAAAGATGTTTCTGTCGAATAATGCCATCATCTCACAGTTAATGCTCAAAGAATCCGCTCCTGAATCAGGCGGCAGGTTTCTTTGCAGGAACCGCTGATGGCTTCTGCATGTTTACGGTTACTGGTTACCGGAGGGGTGGAGAGGTGTGGAGGGTGGCCCCAACTAGATGTGATGCTAATAATCTCACCTTAAAGACAGCATGTGAGGGATTTTTAAGCAACCAGTGACAAAAATACACCTAATATGGCTGTCTTCTGAAGAATAGAAAGTGAGTATGTGTCTATATCTGATGAAGGATGGAGAAAGATGTGGAATAGCCAAATTAATTCTCCCTACAGACCCTGAAGCTTCCTCTACCAGCATGTCTCATAACAGGTTACCATCCAGTGAATGATTTTATCCCAAAGTGCTCCTACGATGTTGCTTCTCTGCAAAGACGAGCACATTCAGCTCTTATCTAATAACTTTGAGTGCAGTCGTCCTGGTACAGCATCAAACTATGGACAAGAACCATCTGCTCATCATAAGACAAATGGATGTTCAGTAAAGTGGTATTGTATTTTAAGTGGTATTTCATTTACCTGATCTCTAGACAGTTGCGTTATTTACATTTTTGTCCTTTTTAACAATAAAGACTGACCAAAGGGTAGGGAGACAGATTAAAAACAGTGTGGGCTGGGATAACTAGCAGTTCACATTATGCAGGGTTATATATTATACTCACTGGACAAACTATACTGCTCAAAAGATTCAAGGAACACTTTTTAAATCAGCGTATTGCATCAAATCAACTAAATTTCTGGGATAATGACCTGATTAGTTGAGTGGCAGAGGAGATTTCTTTTTTCTTTAAAAAAAAAGCATGAGGTGATACCTGGACCAGGTCAGTACATCAATAGGTACCATTGTGCCATGGCCAGAGGGTTACCGGTACCCTGGCAGAGTTGGACAGGAAGGTAAGGTCCTCAACCAGTATATGTTCTGTTGGGCAAGGCGGAACAGGATGAGCACTACAAGAACCTTAAATCTGACCCCCAGCAGGACACTGGTGTGACTGTGTCTGACCAAACAATCAGAAACCATGAGGGTGGCCTGAGGGCTCACAGCCCAGCACCATGGAGCTTGATCGATATTTACAGATTACCAGAATTAGCAGGTCTGCTTTGGAATGATAGGAGTACCACAATAAAAAATAAATCTGGAAAAGAACAAGATAATAAATGAGGAAATATTTTAGCCTGGCTATTGCGACTTCAATGCTAGCATTGGGCTGGCCAAGAGCTTGAGGACAACCATTTCTCAGAAGGGATGGTTGACCCACCTCTTTCAAATGTCGCTGTTTGAGATTGACCGAAGCTCAAACCAATCAGAGCACTCTTTCCTCTGATGTATGTGTAGCCAGGGGGGCTAACTAGTAGATCAGACTCTTACGGAAGCCGGTTAAGAGGAAGATGAAAACGTCTTTCCCTCCAACAAATGTCTCCAGGGCTACTTGTTGCTCACATTTCACAGAGAACTTTTAGTTTAATGTGCTGAAAACAGAATCTCCCGCTGTGTCAAACGCTGCCGCTGCTCCATGTTAGCAATGTTGACGTGTTGCTGCAAGTCGCTGCATTGAGCCCACCTCTTTGGACAAGCTGAAAATTGACTGGCGTCCGTTTTTTGGACTATATGGAGCATGCGAAATTGAGTGGGCGTAACCAGGCTAGAAATATGTAGACAAATACATAAAACAAGATATTTTCATATTTTTAAATTTTTTCTTTTCACTTAATTAAATCATGTCATTCTTTTTCATACATCTTTCCTTATTCATTTTCATATATACTATAACAATAACTTCCTTAGATATATATTTATGGTGTCTTGATTCATTTCCTTATTTAATTATTCATTTCCCTGCATCCCTGCAACCCTGCATGAATTTAGTAATAAATAGATAAAGAAATTTTAAAAAAAATTAATAAGGAAAATAAACTAAAAAGTAACAGAATAATATATTAAAGTAAAAATAAATAGTTAAAAAGAATTAAAATTCATTTATTAGCGTGGCACTCCTATCAATCCATACCTTACTGGCAACGTGAGTTTTCCACAGATGTGTTCAACCTGAACACATGTGAAAGACCAGGAGAAGATGATGCTTCCCGTAACATCATTCAACATGAGCAGTTTGGTGTTGGGTCAGTGATAAGCTGGAGCGGTATCCTCATAGGCTAGACAGAAAACTGCACCCTGTCTGTCATTGGGTATCAGGATGAAATACTTGGACTTATTATCAGACCCTATGATGCTGCAGTAGATCCTGGATTCCTCCTGGTACATGTAGCAGGACTATGTAGGCAGTTCCTGCAGTATGAAGGAACTGATACCATCAACTTTCCCCCACACTCGCTGGGACTAAACCCAGCAGAGATAAGGTTTTGGTCCATCTAATGCTGCTAGTTTGCACTAACCAGAAGTCCAGCTAAGCCCTGGTTCAGGACACCATCCCTCTGCTCATTAGGAGTATGCCCTGTTGCTTGTAAAATAATAATAATAATAATAATAATAATAATAATAATAATTATAATAATAATAATAATGATAGTGGGTTCACCGTAGGCACTCCACAATACAAAAAACTCTGGCTCGTGAACAAACTCGTGCCGATGGACACGGCACGTTCATTTCCAATAGAAACTATTGC
>JAVQJG010041509.1:0-13880 GCA_036024015.1 Craterocephalus amniculus | reverse complement strand
ATTTTACCTGCTTTGGAAGCCGGGAAACTGGAGGCGTCGGCGTGTTTTGGTCCATCAGATCCTAGAGACGCTCGGAGCTGGATGCATTTCACCATCCAGGAGTTTAGCTAGGCTACGTCTGGATGACGGCAGCTTACAGGGCTATTTCAGAGTCTCCTCACTTACTTTCCTCCAAGCCAGCTCCTTCTTGTTCCTGATTTTATAGGAAATATCCGTGGTGTCATACAGACACGGATGCCCACACACCGCTACTACTGATTTTCCCGACTGTTCGTGCGTCAAAAAATTGAACTCGAACGAACAGGCGAAAATCGCTCTATTCGCGCGAATTGGATGCGCAATTGGGGCTTTCCGCACCGCAAATTTGCCTCAAACCCGTCGCCCCAAGCAAACGGACGTCAATTCGCATCTATACATTGACGTAACATGTAATTCATTCGCGCGAATAATTTTACTCTCGCTTGGTGTGAACGCAGGATTATTGTTAATTAACTGGTAAATAATTGAGCTTCTCTCACAATGACAGCTGTCCTGTCCTCCTTCACAGTCACTCAGCTTCGTGGCTTTTCATTGGTCTTTGGTGTTTTTATTTTTTATTTATTTATTTAATTAAGGAAAAAGTTAAGTGGCTTGTTTGTATTACATGAACATTGACTCATTTACAGAAAAAAAGTTTGATTTTGTTCTGTGACTTTTAACCATTTGCATGCTGCGTGTTTGAGATAACTGCTAAAGCTGTGTAGAGTATTTGTTATTTTAAAAATAAGTCAAAAAGAAACAAACAGCCCCCTTTTAACTTTTCCTAAGCACAGAAAATGTTTTTTTAAAGAAATTCTCTGGAGGGGATCCTTGGATAAGATGAGCCTGAAGTTTCAGAGAACTTTAACCTTTTTTATATTGCACCTTTTAAAACGCTTATTTTTGTTTGGTAGTCTTTTCAGCACAACTTCACGTTTTGATTTTAGTTCATTTATTCACTTTGACAAACTCTATCAACACACTGGACCTACAATCACTTAGAGACAAAAACAACTGAAATCCCTGTTGGTTAAAATATTTTTTTAATCCTTAGTGAGAGATTTTAGTCAATGATTATTTTATGTTATCAAAAGCAAAACATTTACATGGTTAAAGCGACCAACATCCTTTAACCCCAGTATGAAGAAATCCACTGCATGTGCATTACATGCCCCTTGAGGCGTTGCAGCCCAACCGTTTGTGTTGCAGCTGTGTCATAAGGTGGCAGAGAGTGATTGGTGGTGGTCCACACCGAGACTCTGCAACATACAGAGGACTTGGAGTGATTCTCACCACCAACATTTGGACAGATGACTGCATTTATGATGGCATGGCTCGCACTCTTTTAGCTTCTTTCCCTGCAATGTTTCTGCTGCAAACACACAGTGAAATATTTTTGTGACTGTTTGCTGGAGAGAGGAAATTCCTCATATTTTTCTTCTTTATTCTCAGGTATCCGTGGAGTGTCAGAGGAGACCACAACGGGTGTCCACAACCTGTATAAGATGATGAAAAAGGGCGAGCTGAAGATGCCCGCTATCAATGTCAACGACTCGGTCACCAAGGTAACCTGTCTCTAGCATTTTAATCCTCTTAAGCCGAATCCTGCTTTTGGAATTTGTCTGAAGGAGGAGAGTAATGGCACCGAACAGCATAAACACTGAGCTGTGCTGTTTTAATGCTGCAAAATTTATCATCTTCTAACTGGAAGCGTCTGATGTCCTGGAAATAAGGCAGCAGGAAGGTTTCGGAAATAATGTTTTAATTTGTTCCCTTCACATCTACAGAGCAAGTTTGACAATCTGTACGGCTGCAGGGAGAGCCTGATTGATGGCATCAAGCGAGCCACGGATGTCATGATCGCCGGGAAAGTGGCCGTGGTTGCAGGTTACGGTGATGTGGGGAAGGGCTGTGTCCAGGCTCTGCGAGGATTCGGCGCCCGCGTCATCGTCACAGAGATTGACCCCATTAACGCCCTGCAGGCTGCCATGGAGGGTAGGGGATGAAGCCAGTTAAAATTTACATGCTCAACAAAAGTCACCTTCATGAATTCTCTTTAACCCTTTAAAAACGGAGGCGGCCGCTAGGGGAACCCAATTAGCTTAATCCCGATTTTAAACCGTCATAAAACAAAAACTATAATAGCTAGGTAGATCATTCTTTTTTAGCTGAAAGCTAAGAATCTCACCGTTCTAACGAGTCAATTGGTGCGATTTGATGACGTCATCGCGTTGCGCTACGTACAATACAAAACGGCGATGCACACCACCAGTTAGTTAGGTTTTAAAGGGTTAAAAAGAAAACAAACAAATTTGCCATTCAAATTTATTTAAATCAAATGTAAAAAGCTAAATTGAATTAAACACATTTATTATAATCCAAATGTGCTGAATTCATTGTATTTTAATATTATAATCATTCATGTGAAAATGGGAGCTTATTTTTATCCAGAAAGCATTGCTTTCCAAAACATGCTAAACTAGAAGTTAAGGTTTGATTTGCGTATGTTAGTACTTCCTCTGCAGGTTGAAGAACCTGCTGATTAAAACATTTATCTAAGGTAAAGCCAGTTTAACTTTTTTAAACACCACCTTTATTGTCTTTAAAGGTTACGAAGTAACCACCATGGATGAGGCTTGCAAGGAAGGAAACATCTTCGTCACCACCACTGGCTGTGAAGACATCATCCTGGGACAGTAAGTCCTTCGCTGTCCTCAATGCCCTCCTCATGGATCAGTAGTCAGTAGTTAACTGTTGCGTGTCTTTACCCTCAGCCACTTTGAGAGCATGAAAGACGACGCTATCGTTTGCAACATCGGACACTTTGACTGTGAGATCGACATGGCCTGGCTCAACAAAAATGCTGCAGAGAGGATTAATGTTAAACCTCAGGTAAGAAACTACAGTCGCCTCCATCATCACGGTCAGGCTTCAGCGTTTTTTTGGTTTGTTTTTTTTTTAAAGAAGAAAAGTCTTAATGCCCCTTGAGGCGTTGCAGCCTAACCATTTGTGTTGCAGCTGTGTCATAAGGTGGCAGAGAGTGACTGATGGCGGTCTGCACCGAGACTCTGCTGCACTCAGAGGACTCAGAATGATTTGTCACATCAACACTTAAAGCCCATTTCCCTATTAATCCATACCGCGTAGCACTTCCTTTCTATTTTGCAATGGTAAGGTGTCCCTTTTCATTTTGGGGGGAAAGTTGCAGTTATAAAAGCTGGTTGTTTACTAACCACAGAAACATAATCTCCAAAAGAAAAAGGACCTGTAGTGTACCTGCCAGCATGTAGAATAACTGTAAAGCAGAGAAACATTGCTACATGCAGACTGAACATAAACATATTTCTATTGAGAAAATAAAGATGAGTAGAGGCAACTGAGTTGCCAAGAATAATTTAGCATCTCCACGCACCTACGCGTTTCGGCTTTGTCGCCTTCATCAGGGTAAAAGAGCACAGGTGTTAGATCCCCTTAAGAAGACAAACATATTTCTGTCAATGGAAAATGGAAGACTTGGGGAAACATTACAGAAGAAACAGCAACTGTTAACTGTACCTTAAAGTACTGTTATATGAATGTAGGAACAATGGAAAACAAGCTAATAAATCCCAGTTAGTAAGCACACACAGATTTCTTTCCAAGATATCTGAATCAAATCCGAATGGAGCCTGTAGCTTTTCTGAGTCTGTCTGGCTCCTAAAATGGCCAATGGCACAGTGGATTAGGAGTGTAATGGTACACCAGAATCACAGTGTACATCGCAGTTAATTTTCAGTACAGTAATGGAACAAAATGTAGAAACTTAACTTTGGCATAAACGGGAAAATGTTTAATGACATTTAAAGTGAAACGAAATAAAAGAAAGCTACTTGCTGAAATTCTCCGATAAAAGATTCCTAAATAAATATTTGGCATAAACAGAGACACAGCCTTTTGTACTGATATGAATTAAATCCAAAGTTCAGTGTTTACGTTTAAGAGTAAAACACTGACAGCATGTATGCTGTAAAAGGTAAAGCTACATGATTGGTTGTAAGGCTCAGACATGTTTGCTGAACAGAACAATAGTCCAGCATCATGAGGAGGGGGCGGGGCTACGTGGAGAACGGATCTCAAGCACAGCTCGGCACGAGTCCCACAGAGCACTTCAGTCTTCTCCGCTTGTCTTTGTCCTTTTACAAACTTCACTGGGAAGTAGGGATGCAACAATACCACTTTTTTCCAAACCGATACGATACTTGCTGATACGAGTACCGATACCAATACTTCTACCACACGAAAAAAAATGCAATGAATTGGAAGAGGGGTTTTATTTGCTTCTCTGCTTTTTACGACAAACAATGGTGAAATAAATAAAAATAACAACATAACCAAAATTTCAAGTGAAAATAAACATTGTGCATAATGAATTTGGGTTCGTTCCCATTATTAATCCACTTTGAGTACAAGTACTTTAAAGCAGTATCTGTATAGATACTGGTATCGGTATTGATGCAACCCTACTGGGAAGACATAGTGCTCTCAACCAAAAGATTTTAAAGAAAAAAGATGGTTTTCCAGTTCAGTTTTTCCCGTAAAACTGTTGTTGGAATAACACCCGCTGGCTAGCCAGAGGCTGTAGTGAAAAAAGTATTTACTGGAATTTTCAGTACGCCTCTGTTACGTACTGAAATATCGGCTCTGAAGTTTGCCTTTTAGCAAACTCCATGTTTATCTAATTTTCATAATGAAATAACAGATTTGTAATTCCGAATAGTTTGGTTTGATCTGGGTCTAAACTGCTTCTCCTTCAGGTTGATCGCTACCGTATGAAGAGCGGCCGTCACATCATCGTCCTGGCAGAAGGCAGACTGGTCAACCTCGGCTGTGCCATGGGTCACCCATCATTCGTCATGAGCAACTCCTTCACCAATCAGGTACGGTGAGCGAGACCAGTGTAAAAATGGAAGATGGATGGTGTTAAGGTTTTCAGATGAATCAGATGTCAAAATATCAATATCGCTGCATTCAATCTACTGGTCCTCACCTGCAGGTGCTGGCTCAGATTGAGTTGTGGACAAACACAGCTAAATACCCTCTGGGAGTCTACTTCCTGCCCAAGAAGGTGAGAAAGGACATCTCAATACCACGTTGCATCACTTTACATCATCTTAAGAAATAAAACCGGCTCCATTATTCTAGAAAAATAAATCCAGATCTGACTCTGAGCTAACTTCCCAAAGCCAGCAATCCTTCGTAGCACATGACTGTCAAGAGTAGCTTTTTGTCGAGGTGGATTTTGGAGATTTGTTAATGTAACTCTTATTGGCTGCAGTGATTGATTTGAAAGGTTTTTCACACTAAATATTTAAAAGATTACATGAGAAGCTATTGTTAGCCATGAATTTTGAACATGAGCCCAGATATATTAA
Organism: Craterocephalus amniculus; assembly: GCA_036024015.1. Lineage (NCBI taxonomy): Eukaryota > Metazoa > Chordata > Actinopteri > Atheriniformes > Atherinidae > Craterocephalus > Craterocephalus amniculus. Next base: position 8,451 of record JAVQJG010041509.1, on the reverse strand, counting down.
AACAAAATGTATAAATGAAGTATCAGCAGGATAGAGGAAAACTCTTACCAACTCTGAGATAGAAAAAGATTTAATCAGCCTAAAGAGCCTTCAGCATGGGTTTAAAAGAAGTAATTTGCCTCTAAGTACAACAAATAACATTGTTAAGCAACGCAAAGCTCTGCAGATCTGTCAGGGCCAACCATGGTTCTTTTTTTGGAGAGCAATAACTCAGTTTTTAGAGATGTTTTATTGGCCTATATCTGTAAAATCCAACATCCTCTAACAAGAATCTTGCTCTTATTTTGTCTGTAGTTGGATGAGCAGGTGGCAGCTGCCCATCTGGACAAACTGGGGGTGAAACTTACCAAGCTGACAGACAAGCAGGCTAAGTACCTGGGCCTACCCTCTGAAGGGCCCTTCAAACCGGACCACTACCGCTACTAAGCTCCAGTTGGCCTGGAAAAGAAGAAGAGGAGCAGGAGGCGGTGCTGGTGTAGCTGGGATCGGATGGCGGAACACTTGAGTTTAATCAGGTTTCACTCTGCACCATGTTTGGTTTCGGACTACAAAATCTCAACAGTTCCTGGATAGAGAAACGGTTCTTTTTCTTTTCCTCATTAAACGGCCTTTAATAACAAGTGTTTGGGACATTTCTGCTGATTTAATTTTTAAAACATGATTGAATTTTGTCACTAATTCCTTATCTGCTTGGGTAAAACTTTATCTGCCAACCAGATGGAGGTAATTACTCCCGGTTTATCCAAAAGCTCCTCAAAGATTCTACTGTAGCGTAAAGTTTCTGAGCAGTGAAGAACGTACCATTTGTTTTTGTTCATATCACAGCTTTACTGAATACTTTGTGTCCCATCCCATTTCATCATATTTAGCTCTCCAACACACTGTATCAGCAGCTGTCGCTCTTCTTTTTCATCAAAACTCTTGTGAAGTACTGAGTGCTCCTATGGCTGTCAAAGAGAATTCCTCTTGTCCTTTGTCATTCCCTCTCCAATTATGGAATAGCAAACCTTACCTGTCTATCTGAACGCAACTTTATCTCAGAGGGACTTGAGAGGAACGTTAGCGAAACATTTTTCCACTGGAAACTAACAGAGTGCAGCCTTACTTTAGTGTTTTCACATTGACTTTGCTTTCTGTTAGCACTTAAATCATAAACTGTGCGACATGACTGGTGTGTTTTTAAGTCCATGTAAGAGCGAAGACATGCACTGCTGCCAAAACAACCACCAAAGACTGTTGCGTTGTTACCTGATTTATAGGTCTTATTCTTTTTGTGAATTATTCTTTCTGATGTTGTGATTTATTTCATTTGACTCGGAGGGCCCAAATATTTTCATCATCCTTCCCTTCAAATTCTTTTCTTTACTCTGATGTTCGGTGTTGTGATGCTGGGTGTTAACAGATCCGGGTGATTGTCTCAGTTCTCAACGGTTACAGCTTGAAGTACCGAATTTGGCTGCTCACAAACGGCGGCTTGATGTTGAAACTGACATGTGTGATGATGAAAAATGAAAGGAAAATAAAATTAAGGGGAAAAAATGCTGACTCCTGATTATTCCTTTTCATCTATGCATAGTTGAAATTTACTTCAAAGGTGCAGGATGTAATAAAATGGGATGTCAAAGACAAAATTTTAATATATCATTTAACAGTTTCTGTTTGCATTTAGTCACTTCTAACTAGAGTAACTATTCTCTTGGGATGAACTTTTTATACAAACTGTTGGTCCACGTATTTGTTCCACCTATTTTATTATGGTGTGAGTGAAAAAACACATCTGTCAAGTTAGAGCCCTCACTGCAGCATAGTCTGTTAGCTGCTATAACAGTGGTTCCCAACCTTTTTTCCTTGACCCCCTTCATGCAAATACTAAAAACCTGTGGACCTCCTGCCCCTCCCTGTGCTGAAACCATGCTGGTTTTATGTTTTCATCAGTGAGATTCTCACCATAAATAAGTAATCTGGCTGAGTCCTGTCCTACAATGATGCCAAAGCTGCAACAACGTAAAACATTATCTTCTTCAAATATGGACAACGTGGGAACATTGATCATTCAAAGCCATTGTGTTAATGACTCAGGGACCCCCTGTTCTTGGTGACTCCCCAAGGGGGTCCCACAGCCCAGATGGACTGACTGTGCTAAAGCATTGGGATAAGCAATGCCTTGAAAGATTGAAGAGTACTCTTGGACACAATTCAAAAGTAACTGCCTCGAGTTTGCCGAGGAAAACACTTGCAGAATTTTGATGTAATTTTGACCACTGATGGCCACCGTCCATTTGCAGTGCTGAGCGCTTCAGGTCATTTCTCTGCTCATCTTTGCCATTTTAACATGTCATTCATAATATAACAGCAGGTCACCAGTCCCTCACATGTTAATTCTTTTTTTTTTTCTAACTTTATCAAAATTTTCCTACCAAACATACAGAAGATGGCAATAATTATATACATGTGTACATATATAGAAGTAAACAGATTATACATAGAAAAAAGTGAGAAAAAAGGGAAGAAAATCTCTATTCTGTTTACCCCCCACACCAGGGCCATAACAAAACCACACACATACAGATAAAGGGATCATGAGAGGGAGAAAAAAAAAGAAATATAGTAGTAATAATGATTAAAAATAAGAAATTGTAAATTAAACTAATAAACAAATATGTAAAAACATGTAAATAATTCAGTCATATAGGGAAAAAAAGGGACAATGTTGCCAGCTAAGTATTTGTAAAGCAGGTCCTGAAAACCACCTTGCATTGAATCAGCCGACAGCGAGCGCATAGCACAGACATGTGGACAGGGGACAAAGCCCAGTCCCACTGCTGGTCAGTGAGTCTGGTACCCAGGCTCTCCTCCCACACAGAAAAATTGAAGCTTCAGGAGATCATACTTTAATTCTTCCTGTGAATTCTGTTTGGAAAGATGTCAGCCAATCTCTGCACTTAGAAAATGCTTCTTTTCCTGTTTTAAAATCATTGGTCGACCTGAATAAAGGCTCATTAATTCCCCTCTACATCCAGGTGAGATGTAGCTGCATCCAGACTGTTTCAAATGTCACTGCCTTCATTCTTCCATGTGTACTTTATGTTAGCATGCTTCTTAGCCAATGGATCCTCCAGAGCCGGATGGAAACTATATCTGGCATATTTACATCATTGTTCTTTCTGAAATTTAGGAACGTGAATGTGGAGAGATTGTTGGGATTTATCCACATCTGACTGATGTTGTCTGTCAGAAAGCTTCAGGATGGACTGTACTGGTCCCCTCAGGCACCAGTCGGAACTCCTGCTTTATCATTTAACTGAATTAGCTGGCAGAGCACAGAATAGATGTTAAAGCAGCATCTCTGATAAGTGATTTAAGTGCTTGATCTCGTTTTTGTTTGCAGAACTGCTGTGCTGATCAGATTAATGTGAATTCTGGGGGCGATATCAGGTCAACAGAGCTTAGTCTGCCTGTTTGATGTCAATCTTTCCTGCTCCTCTGCAGTCAAATATCACATTTTAAGACCTCCAGAAATGACCAGTTACTGAAGAGACTGACACCTTGAATGATTATGTTGGAAGACCACCCACATGCATACTAATGGCTATAAAGAACATCTTAATGCACAAAGTCTGGTTAACACCAAGGTAAAGATGCACAGAGGAATTTTGTCAAGCCAATAAGCTTCTCATACCTTAATGTCAAGCCAAAAAGAAATGAAACTGGATTAAATTTTGAGACAGAGGGGTTCTGGAATAGAATTTTTGAGAGAGAAATAAAAACATTTTCCACCTTCCCAGACGGAGAAAGAAGCACATTTTCTGAACAAAGAAACAGGATTCATTGAAAAATAAGAAATAATAAAAAAAGGAGCCAGATTTGTAATCAGAAACACTTGAATTTACAGAAAAATTACTTCCTTCCCTGGTTCATGAAGACAATTATACTCATCTGAAACACGTGCTTTCACATCCTTTCACATCTTCAAACTTATGGCCAAAACATGTGGGTGTCAGCATGCTCACAAACCCTTGTGGCATTCGGGGTCACATCAGTTTCTGTTCAGGTTCAGGAAACATTCATCCTTGGCTGTCAGACTTTTTCCACTAGCAGAGTTTCACCAGTAGATGGCAGCATACGTCTGCTAATAGAATCACACTGATGACTATTTAAAACTGTACTGCTGGAGTTTAACAATGGATAATAGCCTTCTAGTTTATTTATCTAATTTATTATGTAATTATTTGTAAGGTAAAAACATTCGATTTTCATGATGTGGGTTTTGGTTTTCTCGGTTTAGGTCTCAGCAGTTTGGAACATCTAATTTCTTCATTTCAAGATCTGGTTAATGAAAAGTTTTTTTAATTTTTGGGGGGGTTAAAATATGTTGTGTTTTTTTTTCTGACGAATTAGAAACCAACCAGATGATGCAGAACAATAAAGAAATAGAGACATAGAGCTTGGAACAACATTCAGCTTCACATAGGCAAGACACTTTAGCAAGCAAGCAATTCATGTTAGAATATTAGTAGTTCTACTAGTTAATCCAAATAGAAATCAGTCAAAGTCTTCTTCTTTATCTTCATCTTTATCCTTCTTCTTCTTAAATGATCCTAATTCATGTCATGCTTCCAGTCAGTAATTGTTCTGCCAAGGTGAGAGACAGACATGAGCTTCAGCCTGTAATTATTCAGAGCTGTTCCACATTTTATTTTAAATATATTTTTTCCTATATGATATTCAGAATTGGCTAAATGTTCATATAAACAGTCGTCAGACTTCTTTTCCACAACTCTGGTCTGACTTGGACCACTCCAAAATGTGATTTTGTCATCTTATAATGTTTTTCCACCACTTAGGTGTTCTTTTTTAAAATATTATTTGAAGGTCTGATCTATTAGCTGCATATCTGTTGCTTTTATTAGATGTGCTTATTTGGATTTATAGCATATTACTTAAAATATTTAGTGTTATTTTTATTGTTATATAATTAAAAGCATTTTTAACATAATGTAACTTGGCATATTTTCTGATACTTAAATTCAGCCTATGGTTTACATAAAAGAATGGAATATGTTGTGAAGGGAATATTGAATGTTTTAGTTGTATGCACTTTGTGCCAGCTAAATCACACAAGAACTATCAACCCTTTGTATCTACATGCTTCTAAAACACGGACATGGGGCTGGGGCCCATCTCTTCAGCTACTTGCCAAGAGGCCGGGTGCACTTGGGACAGGTCACCAGTCCATCACAGGGCCAACACAGACGCACAAATAACCTCTCAAGCCCACTGCAAGGGAGAATTGAGAAACACAAATAAACCTTTCGTACATGTTTGTGGACTATGGAAGGAAGCCAGATTACCCATGCATGCAAGCCACATAAAAAAGCCCCAGTCGAGGTTTGAACCAGGAATCTTCTTGGTGTGTGAAGCAATGGTGCGAACTACGACACCTCCATGCAGCCCTCACACAAGCCCTACCAAAAAAGTAATTCATTAAACCTGGTGGCCACATGGATTTTAACATCCCAGCAGATAACTCCATCTGTGACAGAATACGGACATAAAGATCAAACAGAATCAAAACAATGTCAGACAGTAAAACGGCAACCAGATAAAAAGACTTGGGAAGGCACTGTTAAAAGGATGTTTCTTGAAATTGAGTTTACAAATGTTTACATATCCACAGTCCTTAAGACTCTCTGGCTCTCAAACTCTGGAAAAAAAAAGCCTAAGCGGAAAAATTAGCCTCCTGATGCTATTTGCTACAGACCAAAGGAAAATTAAGAGGTCTGAGCCATGGGACTAAAGGAGTCATGGGAAGTTCAGCTCTTTTTTTTTTCTTCTAAAGATTCAGCTCCTTTAGAAGTGCTGGCTCTACAGTCTTCATTTCTTATCATTCAGACCATCTATTTGAGTCTATTTTAGCAGCAGGTAAATGTTTTGATAAAACATTTACTTTCAAAAAGGCTCAAAGGTTTTTCTGATTTGAAACACTGATGCTGTGCACTAACCAAGTATATCCCAGCCCTAAGATAGATGATGCATTCAGGTCTTTGACTCCATCCTGGGTAGTTTTATTTAAATAATGTCAAATTGGAAGGAGCTTTAGGGAAATTATTTTTCAGCTGGCTTGAAAGAACTTTGTGAGGATGTGACTGAGGATGAGTGGTAGAAAATGGATGGATAGATGGATGAATGGATGGTGGGCAAGCAGTTGTATTATATCAGGATCTGAAGTTTTGTCTAGTGTTTTTCAGAGCCATGCTTAGTTGTTAGAACTATAGTAATAACTGGAACTAAGCTACGTGGTAGATCCCAACCATGTAGAGCATGCTCACATCTGCCCAGCAGAATATTGTAATCTTATGTTACTGATTTAACATGACAGGCACAGCCAGCTCCTTCTCATCAGGTTTTACTCAATGCTTTGACAAGAGCTGTTTCTGTGCTGTGCCAGACCCCGAAAAACAGACTGTAATTTTATCAAAAATACTGTGCTGTAACAGAGGAAATATTCAGTTGTTTGAAAACTTTGTTTTTCTTAAGTCATTAAAGTAATTCCAAAGAAAGTTTCTACCACTAAATATATTCCCCCAAAGTTGTGGTGTTTCAGAAATGTTTTTGAACCAATGTATTTAGACCGCAACAGATAAGCAGTAGAATCTGGAAGGACGTAGTAGACAGCTTGAAATAAAACTGTGCTTGCACGATAAAAACGATCACATCTGTTGTTAAGCCTAGATCTTGGAAGGATCAAGATTAATTGGATTGTAGGTCTCAATGCTCTGGTTGGAATGAGAGGCTGTAAAAGTTAGAAAAAGTTCCCCACTGCAAAGAATATTTCCAGCAAATACTTTAGTCTTCACCACAGCACTGGCCCATCAGGCATCCAATATTTTTATATTAACTTTGAGAAGACTTCTGGGTCAAAGTAAAAAAAACACGTCTTAATATACTCCACACTTTTTGTTCATACATTTTTCATTTGTGAAAATGTATCTCCAGCTGTGAATCACTTGCTTGCCTAAACCATTATTCATAAACACATTTAATATGTGACATGTTTATTTGGAAATTAAGAGTGGAGGAGAGTTTGTTGCGGTCACAGAGCAGATGGAATCATTTCCCCACGTTTTTCTCACAGCCTTCTATCTGCCGTGAGTCGCCTCCTAGTGGCCATTTGACAAAATGCAGGTTTAAGGAACTTGAGGGACAGTTTTATTTTTGAGACTATCTACGCATATTTAGTGTGGATTGAAAGAAGAGGCGGAGTTACAGCATCAGTAATTAAATCAAGTCTTGCTTTTAAAGATTTTGCATTTAAGAGTTCTTTGTCTTTTGAATACTATGCCCTTTTGATTTATGACAATTCTCATATCTTGTGTGTGATTGTTTACAGAGCCCAAACTCAGGTCCTCTTTCATCTCTTTTCAGTATTCTTACAATTATCATTACAAGTTTTAATAGATATTATTTAAGGAAAGTTGAGTTGTTGTTAAATAGCATTTCTTTTGCCAAGTTTTGCCAAAACTAGCGGCTGCCATGGGAGCAGCTAATGGGGATCCTGGTTACAAATAAACAAATCAAACAGGACAAAACTGAAGTTTTGGTCATCCATCCTGAAGCACTCAGAGGAACTATTTTTAATACTGAAATAACCTTTCTTTTCAACCCATGTGCATCTCAGTTTTATCTTTCAATTAAATATACATTTTAGAACTCATGTTAAGAACATAACAAAGAGACGGGTTCTTTAATGTCAGGAATATTTCCAGAGTGAGATCCATGCTAATATCCCTGTGGGATAGATTGTTTTAATTCTCTTCTCTCTGGTCTTCATAAAAAGACTGCTACAAAGCTCTGCTGCTCATCTGCTGCAGAGACTTGAATAAAAACCCTTATTACTCCAGTTTCAAAATCTTTGCCTTGGCTTTCTGTGCACTTCCAGATTGGATTTTAAATACTTTTAATTAGTTTTTAGTTTCTGAATGCTTGGTTTTGATTTAATAGCCTCACAGGGCCCACAGGTCATTGGGGGCTGGTCTCTTATTTATTCTTAAGGCAGGGACTGAAACATGTGGCGATACATCTTTTAGTTTTTGTGCTCCTTGTGTCAAACAGTCTTCCAGATGACCTAAAGGCATCAGGGAGTGTTGCTGTTTTTTAACAGACTGCTGTTTTCCCATGTGACAATCTACAATGATAATAATCTGCATCAATGTTTTCTCAGCCCAAAGTGTAGTATAGTAAATATGCAGGATGTTTTCAAAGAAAACCTGAGTAACTTTGGCTGAACAGTAGCATCTTTGACCATAAATCATAGCTATAGGTTTTATAAAGGTAGGGATATCAGTAACATCCTTTATGCTTTTTAAGTATACGCTTACATGCATTAGGATGTAGTAAAGTAACAATCAGGGGGGTTAGGGTGGGGGTGGGGGAGGGGGGTGGGGGTGGGAC
>JAVQJG010041467.1:0-10535 GCA_036024015.1 Craterocephalus amniculus | reverse complement strand
GTAAAAATCAAGGATAACTATGGAATAATGTGGTGAGATGAAAAGGAATGTAAACAACATGATCACAGTTTTATTTCCTTGTAAACCAGTAACATAAGGAGCAATGGTGCTTCAAAGTGCCCAATCAAGCAGCACTAAAGGAGGCTGATTTACGCAGGGTTAGCGGGTACTAAAGCATGTGCAAAGTGGCTTGCCCACAAAAAAATCAGCCAGAGCTCATTTATCAAAGGCGCAAACAGAAGATTGCACTTATTATCTGCCGCTCTCCACTTTGCGTTTCTGCTGCTGATGAATATGCAATATGGATGTTTCTGCCATGCGATGGCAGCCTGAGCAGCCACACACCATTCAATGGTCTGGTAATCCTTTTTCCTTTGTTCCTGTTTCCGGACAAATTAAAAAACTTAATAAATTAATAAATTTGTCTTTGAGTTCAAATTTTTTGGGAGGAGCCTGGCCAGAGGACTGTCTCCAAGCTGCAGATGATCTCCTCATTGGGACTCTTCCATATAATCACCAGCCAAAAGGGAGGAAAGGTTTAAGATTTGCTTTGTTTCTATATGTTTTACTTCAGTTGGAGTTTGGAATTTGATAGTTTACTTTTTCCTTTTCTTTCATAGTTTGTTATTCAGTCTTGTGTAGATTAGATTAATTTGTTATACTTTGATTTGGTAGATATTTTATTTTTCCCCTTGTGTCAAAATGAACTGATCAGTTATGTATATACATATGTCTCCCTCATGTGTCAGTTAGTGCTTTAGTTTGTGTGAAGTACTTGCATTAGTTATTTTTTGTTGACCTCTTTTGTTTTGCCTTATTTGTTCAAATTGAATCCAAGTTATTTTCTTTTTCTATACGGCTCGGTCCCTCACATGCTAGAACGTGCGTAATGTTGGGAGGAGACTATGCAAATAAATCAGGTCTAATGTTTGGATGAACATGTTTTATATCAGAGCAGAGCTTCTACCCACAGACTGTAAAATAAACGGACGACACCTAAAGCCAGGTGACCTGCAGGTTTCGGATGAGTGAAGAGAAGCTCAGTGGGAGGTTCCCACCATCACCATCTTGGTACTGTCACAAGTCTCGTGATTGCTGGAAAACCCAAAAATGTCTGACAAGGAAGCGCTGAGAGGGGGGCAATAAGCGTGTGGAGGGATGTTTGATACACATTAAACTCTGAGCTACGAGCTAACAAAGCTAACCTGGAGCTAATGGGAGTAAACCAGCTAACAGAGGAAGGCGGGCTAAAAAAAGGCACTGTTAGCCCGCTAAAAACCGCAGTTGTGCTGCAATTTTTTTCACTTCACGTTTCTAAGAGGTTTCTGCTTGCTTTTACCTCAGTCCTGCACGTTGGGTTGAAAGCCATACCAAAGCCCAGTGTTTTACCCAGCATGCCCTGTGCTATAGTCCTCCTCCTCCATTTGGTTCTGTTAAAAAGATCCAAACTTCAGCCTTTTCTGTCTGCATAGTGGTTTGGGTGGACGTTCACACCTGCCTAAATAAACCAGACTTTAAATGCAAACAAACCAGGATTAAGATCAGAAAAGCTGGAGTGAACGCCCATAGAATCTGAAACCTTCTAATCCCGGTCACTATAGCAACATGTTTCCAGGACAGCCTCAGCTGTCAGTTTATGAGGCTAAAATGATGTAAAATGAATATACGAAGAGATATAGTAGTATGAAGGCCAAGCAGAACAAGAAAACAGGATTTAGGACTAACAGAACTGTCTAGAAATAACACAGAACAATAGTGACCAAGACTTTTCTCATCGCATCATTCTCTAAGTCTAAAAATGTTTCCTTAATTTCTTTGTTTTTTTTTCTGTTGATTTACTTTTTTGGTCCTTATTTTACAATACTCTGATATTCAGTTTGTGTGTTTGATCATCGAGGTTTAAATGTTTAGTTTTAACACTTTTGACACGTTTTAACACTTAAAAAATAAACCTGTATACAAACCTACCTACATGTCTTTCGGCTTAATTCCAGCCATGGAGGACTTTGGCTGCTCCTGATTGGACATATTATGCTCTTGGAGAATTTGAGTTCTGTGTTTGGTGGAAGGTTTGACAGGAAGTGGCCTGCAGGTGAAAATAGAGGTCTCTGAGTGAATGATATCCATCACTGCTGGTTATATTTCTAAGGGTTTAAAAAAAGAATACCATTATGCTTCCCTATTCCTCTCAGAATTCCTTTTAATATGAAAATAATGTTGGCACAGCTGAACGTGGTAATGACCAGACTAACAATGTCAACACTAATATTACAGACGTACGGAGCCTCCTGCTTTGATCCACTGCTGTTGCAGGACAAATAAAGAACAAAGACTCTCATGGGTCTCAGTTACATTCATGCATGTGTGAGCATAACTGCCGCAGGGCTCGTCGTCCTGAAAGCAAAACAATGGCTGACCGAGAAATTGTGAAAAGCAAATGATTTCCAATAGCTAAGAAAGGTCATCTGTGTTTAATTTGGGCTTCCATAGGAATATGGAAAATCCATTATATGCTAAATCACCTTCTCAGGTTGAATGTGGAGGGCCCAACTTCACCCATTGATCACCTTCAGAAATACAGACATCAACACGGCTAATGAGCAGTGAAAGGACGAGAGATGGCTAAGCAGATTAAAACGGATTCATTTCACCAGTTCATTTCAGCAATTACCTGACTCATTTAGGAAGGAGGGGGTTGCAGAAACACAACACAGGGGGAGGACGAGATTACCCTTCATTACCGAAATCCAGAGTTTTGATTTATGGACTTTGGTTAATTTGAGATTACAGATGCAGTTTTTGTTGTGAGTGTGGCAACAGTCAGGGTAGAATATACACGTTAAGGTGACAAGTGGACCAGGAGGACTTTTGTCTGGAATAAATTAGTCTGCATCCTTAGAAGTTTGTTCAAGTAAAAAGTGTTTAGTAATGTTGTAAATGGATTTTAATGTCATCGTGATCTGTTAGGTCCACTTGTACTCCTTCCATTTATCACAAATATTTAACCAGCCAATGACATGGCAACATCTAGTCATGTAGACATGGTGAAGATGACTGATAAAGTTCAAACTGAGCATCAGGCTGAGGAATTTATGGTTGTTGGTCTCAGTATTTCTCTCTATGGTTTCCAGACAATGGTCAGCAGCAGCTGTCTGGGCCTGGATGTTTTGCTGATGTCAGAATTGGATGTAAACATGAAGTATGGATCCATGATGACTTGTATCAACAGTTCTGGCTGCTGAGGGTCTAATGATGTGGATGATATTTTCTTGGCCGACTTTGGAACCCTACAGCCCTTTTCCAAACATGGCTGGTTATTCTGCATCCCAGCATTTGCCTGGCGAAACATTTAAAAAATATTTAAAAAATAGTTAAAAAAATTGTTAAAAAAATTCCTGTACCAACTTTGATTCCTTGGAACAAACTGAACTATGCCCTGCGACAGACTGGCGACCTGTCCAGGGTGTACCCCGCCTCTCGCCCCTTGACAGCTGGGATAGGCTCCAGCACGCCCGCGACCCACTTGGATTAAGCGGTTCAGAAAATGAATGAATGAATGAATGGTAGTTTGGGATTAGACCGGCAGATTTCTCAGTCACAGCTCAGTAACACGACATGTGCACTCGCTGTGCATTGCTAAAATTAATCTAAATTTAATCTTTTAATTAACAGATTTAAAAATGACACAGAAATAAAACATTGAAATCAGTCTTCCTTCATCAATTTCAGTCAAGGAAAGCATCTTATTTGGCTGCTTGCAGCTATTTAGAGGTTGCGAGTCTGTTCCAGAAAGCAGCTTGTAGAAAGTCAGAGTACGTTAACCCTGAGTTGGGGGAAACTCACTTCTGCGTCAACATGTGCAAGTACAGGGTTTGGTAGTACTGTGATGTGCACAAATTGGATATAACGTCAGCGTTAGCCTGGATAAAACCAGATGCCAATAGCCCACGCAAGACAAATCACCACAGATGTAGATGGCAGGATTTCTTGAGATTTCCATCAACAGCTCATTACATCTGCTTGACTACTGGTGATGCGATTGTTAAAGAGGTGTCCTAATTTATAGGTGTAAACTTTCAGTCCACCTCCTTGTAGCTCCGTTTTAAGAGGCAAGGGGGAAGGATGTAGGGGTAGAGGTAAAAAAGAGAATTGGGATTGAGCCTTAGTTTCTTGTTCCTTTGGATAATTAACCTGTGGAGCCTGTTCCAGAAAGAAGGTTCAACTAATTCTGGGTCTAAAAAACAATTCTAGGTTAATTTACTCTTAGCAGGTCAGCTCTGTGTTTTCAGCTGATGTGAGTTGCTTCAATCAATTAATACCTCAGTAAAAACCTGGACCTGGATTCACCATGGCAACCGCTCACAAAAAGCAAGCTATTTTGCCTGAATGGAAAGAGATGTTCTTATTAAAGCCCAAGCAATACAAAGAAATATGTTGTGAAGAATTGAAGACTGTTGCTGCTGCTAAGGAGAAAACTGCTGCCGGAGTCAAAGATGGCATTTATAATCCACCAACTCAATATTTAACTTTAATAGTACCATGTGGGTTAAAACACTGGTGGATGGAACAAAGTCTTTGTTTTATGTAGGATCAATCTCATTGTGGTACAACACATACAGAGGCAATGAAAATGAAGTATAAAGACTTATTTTAGAAAGGCAAAGTACTACACTGTGATTGTACATTTGTTATGTCTGTTTCACACTCGATGATATACAAAATACATATTGAAAGGCTATCTAGTGATTTACTGTAAACACCCTAACAAATGCTGTTTAATTTAATTAATACATTAGGCTATGCCTCCTCTTACCTGATATATATTTCTACTTTAAGACTAGTCTTCATAACAGTAGTTATGACTCGTGTTGTCTTTCTATAATGTTCTGTACTGTCCACATAAAGTAAGGTCCCATTTAGAAAATTAATATTAAAAAGCATTGTTGTTTTATTTTATGTCAGTTTAAATATCACTTTCTAGGTGAGTGGATGACTCCACTCATACACCCACTTCTTACAACCAGAGCACACCACTTTTTCCTCCATGATTACCTGGTTACTGATTTGTTTTAGTATTGCTTGATCTTGTGTTAAGTGTTGCCATGTTTTTAGTGTTTAGGAAAAATAAAAACAGGAACAAGTCTGAGGAAAGAAATGTGTCAAAAAATATTCTAAGACTAAAAACATGTACTGATGCCACCAGAGAGTTCCAGTATCTGGACACCAAAGACCATAATTATCACTACTAACGTTTTACCTGTTTCACAGACTGCAGTAAGAAAAAAATGAGCAGAAAAAGTTGATGTTTTTGGGTTTTAGGGAGCTAACTCACAGCCTCTGTGTCCAGCAGCTTGTCAGTAAGCCAACAGTATATTTTAGAATAATGTAGTTTGTTGCACATTTTCAGATAAAGCAAAGCTTTAGGGAAGTGATCTGATCTTGTTCTGTCTCTCTTCCTACCTTAGATTTTCCTCTGCGGTCCTGCTAGTTTCTTTATTTTTCCCACGCTGTCAAACCTTCCACATTAATCAGGATGTTAATGTTCAGGTCCAGTGATTTACCAGCTTGTTCTCTCACCCTTTTTAACAAAGTTTCAGTCATTCAGTTCCCAGAATGTGCATCGCACATCCCGCCTCCTCTCCGACTCCATCTCAAATGTAATCTGCCTGGTACCAGACCACTATTAAGACTAGAATCAGCTCATTTCAAATAATCCCTCATGTTAGGTTCAACTTTATTTTAACTGTAACATCTTGCAAACTTTCTATATTCTGCTTTTATTTCACAACATCGTGTCTATCACAGTGCTCACAATTGAAAGAACAGATCCACTTTTTTAACTTTGTCAGTGAACTGTTGCCCTTTTTTGCAGCATCAGTTATTCACATTGGTTTCACCATTTGTGCAATCTTTGTAAAGATGCTGGAGGAAACTTGAAGGGAGACGTTGTTCATACAACATATACAGTATAGCATCACTTGTTCTTCTAAAAAACCTTGACCTTTGGTGGCTGACATTCAAAAGAGAGTCATTCAAATAGTTTTTCTCCTGCAGTTTTGTGAAGTTTTACCACACTTTCTCAAGAAAATGAAATTAAATTGAAAGTTTTTCTAGTGTATAAGTCCAAAGTTTAACTAGATCATGCTTCAAATGCCATCGTTTAGCCACCACTGCATCAAAGTGTGTGTGTCTTACTGCAGGTAAAATGGAACCGGTCAAGAAAAACATAAATCTACAAATATCTACAAGACAGATGCTACCTGTTGTAGGTTCTGTGTCATTGATATAGCCAGTTGGGATAGGATCAAGCCCAACCACGACCCTGAATTGGATTAAGGAGGAATAAAACATGGATGGATGCTACCATAAGTTCCCAACCCAGCAGCACATCCCTTATGGAGAGTAAACATCATATGTTATAATAACATTAGTGCCACGCAGGCAGACAGAGCAGATATTTTCTTTTGACCTAGAAAACCTGACTGCGAATGAATACTGTAAAAATATACTCTTTTATCCAATTGAGAAGAGACTATTGCTAAAGCTATAGCCCTCACACTGCAGCAGACTCATATCACCCTGCAGCTCTTCTGCAACAAAGAGTGAACATGTGTGCAACAGTACAGCTTTTGTGGCTTGTAAATTAATGTTAATTCCTTGTGAAACTGGTATCTCTAATCATGATAACACTCAGCTTATGATGGTTGTCCCAGTAAATGTTCACCACTAATCCGTTGCCATCTTGTTAGGTTAATAAAGACATGAATGTGGATGGTATTCAAATGATTGCCTTTGCATATGATCACATCAGAAAAACAGTGGCCTGCCTCCCAATTAAACATTTTAGTTAAGCAGCCTCCTCTGCTATACCTCTGGATATCCAACTGACGAATTCACCAGGCTGCTTAGGAATACTTTGCCCCTGGTAGGTTTAACATGCTGCTCCTTGGCAGCCTTTTAACTCCTGCAAAACTCTGACCCGATGAATGACTTTGATAGAATGAAAACACTTTTTGTTGCAGCATCTTGGGGGTGCACTAACTTCCTGTAGCTATATACAGTATCTTGAAAAAAGTCTCAATGAACTTTTGAATTCAACTTGAACAGTTTTTTGCAGAAAAAGAAAGCGTTACATGATGACATATCCAGCTTGTAAAATAGTCTTATCTGCCGGCAATGCAGCCTGGCGAAGTGCTGATAAGAACAAGTCTTTTTCTTACTCTCTCCTACTCCTGAGTGTGTCTGAGATGAACACAGAAGGAATTTTATGATTCCGATATTTTCGTGATTATCATCTCCTGTTCTGCTAATTATACAATCTGAATAACAGAGTGTTGTTATTTTACAAAATTTGGATATTCAGATGAGATGGGGTAGGGTGGCTGCCTATAATTTATTATGATTTCAGCATGCTTAGTGATGCCTCAAACGGTGTGCTTCAAAACACGGACAAAACTCCGTTTTACAGATATGAATGTAAGATCGTAATGGCACTCTTTTCCCATTATTATTTATAGACAACTTCTTGACTCTGTTCCTGTGCCAAACCAATAAACAAATTATCTTCGCTGAATGAAAACTCAAAACATGATTTAATTACCAGAATTTTTTTCTTCTAGATCGCATAATATTGCTGCTTGAGGTTAGAAGTTTTTAATTTGCCTATTTACGTGCTTCGCTAATTCACTCAGCGGACAAGTACAATTAAAACAAAGTTGTGGTAAAAGTCTGTCAATGGAGCGGTGTTGTCAGTGAACTGAGGCGACAGAAAAGTCAGCCCAGTTCTATGCAGACGGGGTGTCTGAACTCGGCTATGACAAGTTTTATTAAGGGTGCTCTCACCACACCTCCTATTTTTATACCGCGTGCCAGTAGCATTTAGAAAACTTTATTCATCCTGCCTGCTCTGCTTGTTTACATATCACAAACACTCATGACACTGCCACACACATCATGACTTACATTACATATGAATTAGCATGACAGGCAGGTTTCATTTGATTTCAACCCTGCTTTTTTCCCACAGTCACTCCTGTCATTTTTCATTTAATTTACTTTAATTTCTTCAAAATAGTTAGGAGTGTTTTTGCATTCAGACTATCACTGTAACGTTAGAAAGTTCCTCATCTATTTTTTGATGCATTGCAGTTGCATTTTTTACACGTCATCTAGTAGCAAAATCACTGGTGGAGAAGTCTAAAAAGTCTTCCATCCAATATTATTGTACATTTACAGTCAAAACTAACACTTGATCATTGTTCTTACCCTCTATTGCAGAATGGTGATAATTTGGTGAAAATGTTTGGTTTGGAAAGGTAAAGTTTAATTTCAAAGGTCTGGTGATTTGAAAAAAAATAAAATAGCTGACAAATTCTCCGTTATAGATTTCTTGGCACATGTAACAAGCAGAGATGGGTTTCTGACAATATCTGATAATCTTCAGATAAGCGGCACTGGCTGAGAATTTACACTGTTGGAGTTTATCTAATTTAAATCAGAACATGCTTTTCAATATACAGTAAAAGGCAACAAGACCGGTTAAGTATCCCCAACTCTTATCAAGTCCCTGGAAAGTTTTTTAAAGGGGGGGAGTGGACTTTTTATCAGACCTGAGACATCCTGAAATAAACAACTACTTAACATTTTTCCCTCATCCTAATCCAGAGAATCCTAAAGCCTACAAAGGCCTAGTCAAGGCGATTCTGATCTATACTAACAACAATAATAATAATAATAACAATAAAAATAATAATAATAATGATAATAATAATAATAATAATAATATAGCACTTTTCATTCAGAAAATGTAACACAAAGTGCTTCACAAAAACAATAAAAAGAATAAAACCCTGTCCCACCCACCCGCACATATAAACCCACACACTCACAAACACACACAGTACAAAGTTGTATGACATTGCAAGGCGCTGATGATCCAGGTGAGAAAAACAACACCTATAGGGGGTCGTCCATGTCTAGAGGGGCCAATCTCCACAGCCACAGAAAGCACCGCCACAGGGACCATCTCCAACCCACATAGTGCGGAGCCCTCCAGTACCCCATGCCCAGGGGATCCCAATGACGGCACCTCCACAGCCAGCGCAGGCACCTCTCCAAGCACGGAGGGCCCCCATGAGAAAACACTGGAGGTAAAAGCTAAAATATTAAAAACAAGCATCAGATATAGTAGTTAATTGTTAAAAAAAGATATATAAGATTGTAGTAGTTAAGAAAAATACCATAGAATAGTAATAACATACACAAAAACAGTTGGTAATTAATAAAAATATAAACTAAAAAGAAAACCAAAATCCTTAAAATCATTAAGAATCAAAAATAATGATAATAAATAAATGAGTATATAAATGAGTAAAAAGAAGAAAGAAATTCAGCTTAAAGCCAAACTAAAAAGGTGGATCTTGAGCCTCCTTTTACAAATATCAATCCTGATGCCCTCTGGCATGGTGTTCCAAACATGGGGTTCATAGTGGCTGAAAGGAGCCTCCCCATGGGATTCAACTCTTGGAATAATTAACGGGTCACTGCCAGAGGACCTCAGGGTCCGCAAGGGCTGATACGATAAAAGCAAATTAGATAACTAAGATGGCCCAAGACAATTAAGACATTTAAAAAATAATAAAAGAACTTTAAAACCAATCCTGAAACACGCGGGGAGCCAATGCATGTAATATGCTCCCGTCCCCTGGTCCTTCTGAAGTAGTTGTAGGTTAGAGTCTTTTTAGGAAGACCAGAGAGCAGGGCATTACAGTAGTCCAAATGACAGGAGACAAAAGCATGCATCATCACCTCCGTGTTGACCTGAGAGAGCAACGGGTGGCATCTGGCGATGTTCTTAAGATGTATTTAAGTGACGTTTTTTATGTGAGGATTAAAAGTAAGCTCAGAGTCAAAAATGACGCCCAGGTTCCTCACACACTGCGATGATTTAAAATCTTGTAATTTTGGTAAAGGTTTGTCTCTTTTGCCTTCAGGACCACTGACTAAGACCTCTGTTTTGTCCTGGTTGAGCTGTAGGACGTTTTCTGCCATCCATGACTTGATATCTATAATACAGTTTAAAAGTGCATCAATTGGTCTCGTGTCATCAGGGGACACGGGAATGTCAAGCATAGCTTTGAAAGCTGATGCTGTGTCTCCCGATGACGTTCCCAAGTGGCAGCATATAAAGATTAGAAAGAACTGGACCTAAAACTGACCCGTGGGGAACCCCACATTTAATTTCATGCCTTCTGGAGGAACATGTATCAATACTTATGAAGAAGGATCGATCTGCAAGATAAGAACTGAACCATTTCAAAACAGTGCCAGGTTTCTGATGGTGATGTGATGGTCAACTGTTTCAAAGGGAGCACTAAGATCCAGTTAAACCAAGACTGTGAGTTGCTGTGAGTCTGATGTCATTCAAAATCTTTATAAGGGCTGACTCGGTATTGTGGTTCATCCTAAAACCAGATTGAAACTTCTCTAAAATAGTATTTCTGTTCAAAAAAAGATCTACTTGTTTCTCTAAAAAA
>JAVQJG010041465.1:0-14564 GCA_036024015.1 Craterocephalus amniculus | reverse complement strand
TTTTGGAGATGTTTTCTGCAGTCTGAGAAAGAGTTCAGTCAGTTGTTCAACACTATCATCAACATCCATCCTCATCGTGGCTGGCCCTGAGACGAGAGGTGAGGGGGTTTGTTGAAGTGTTGTGGCTAGCTCAAGGATAATCATCCCTCAAGACTTGCATCAATTACTCCCATTCTGATTAAGAGGAGAACCGGAGCATGATTGTGATTGCAGTTTTTTTTTTTTTTGGGGTTGGGTTGGGGGGGGCATGGGCGTTGATCTTTTGGACGTCTTGAGTTGATTGTGCAAAGACAACGCAACAGCTGGCAGTTTGAGAAAACCCATTCCAGGAGCAAAGTAATAATTGCAGCATGCAACATGCAGCTCACAATCCTCATCATCTTCTACTTTAAAAAAAAGCAGCTGCAACATTCGTCTCCCGGAGACGTACTGTTTTCCTCTTCCAGCTTGTTTGTAGTTGCTGCTCTTGTGACAAGTCATTTGAGAGAATTGAGCAAAACAAGTTTTGCGTAGGAATGCAGGATATATAGATTTTTCTTCTGCTGCATAACATTTATCACAGAACTATCTAATGCAGGCTGCACTTGGAATACGTGGAAGTAAGCAGAATTCAGTCAGAGATCCACAGCTCTTTGTGTATTGGACCCTTTTCCTGAAGGTCAGGGCTTTTATATACAGCGTGGCTTTTAGAATAACTGCCTCTGAAGAAAAGGAAATAGCATTCAAAGTAGATATTACTGGCTGATTCAAGAGGCCAAACATGGGAGAAGAAGAAAAAAAAGAGAAATAGTTGATGCAAAATGAAACGATGCTGTCATCTTACAGAATACAGAAATAATGAGGTGTGAAAACAGGAGCTTTTAACTGTTCCTGTCACAGCCAGGCCTCTCACTGCATCTATCCTCTTATTTCTCCTTGTCCATTAACCCACTCAGCAGACAAACAGCTCCACATACACACACTCATGCCCACATGTCCTTTTGTTTATTGGACTTAGCCTGAGCTCCTAGATTTGGGTCAATTGAAAACATCAAGACACTGTTGCTCCATAAGACAGGATTTAAAGACAGAATGAAGACATAATAAAAAAAAGTGGGAGGGATTGTAAGCACATCAACCACAAACCACAGCTATGCTTACTCCCTATGAATTTATACATGGCTAATGTGGATATTAAGCTAAAATTGATTCATATCCATCCCACATAAAATCCTGCTGAAACACAGCCCCACCTCCACCCCACGTGGAAGGTTTAACTTCCCACAAAGCCCTCCGTCCCAGCCAGGACCGGTTGCTGGCAGCTCATCAGAAGTAACAGACTGGTAAGAGACGAACTGCCAGGCAGGAAAAGAGGGGAGGAACAGGTCAAGCATGCACCGCCTGACCGAAGCTTGAACTCTAAGACTCTGTGGCCATTAAGTGTTAAAGCTTAACCTGGAACAATAATTACTCAGTTATTAAAGTGAGTTATAATACAGTCCAGTCAGTGTCTTCTCCCCAATGAGCAGTACTGCTGTGACAAGAAGACTTTTTCCTGCACATTCAGGTTTCTGTAGGCAAAGTGAAGTCATAGAAAGTGGACAAAAAAGAAGACTCTAATTCTATATTATTACTGTGTGGGCCTTTCAAATGCTCTCCGGCCATAGCTCTCCAGGACCTCTGCTGAAGTCCATTAAAACATTTCTGGAAAATTCTCAAGTGTGAAAACTACCAGCAGACAAATGGTGTCTGAAAGTAATGTCCTTAAAGTGGCTCTGTGCAACTTTCTGACCTTAAAAATATGTGTTTCTGACTTGTTTTGATGGCCGGTGACATTTTTTATGCACATTCCTAGAGCTGTGGTTGTCCAACAGGGTCCTGAGGCTGAGAAGCAACATTTCACAACTTTATCCTCTGGGACGCTCTTTCACTTTATTCTGCAGCAGCATTTAGCTCTGTAGCAACTAGATTTCAACACACTGGCTGTTCTGAACACGCAGCGTGGCTGATTTATCAAAGAAAACAAGTGAGGAAAAGAAAAGGAGAAGGGAATAGAGCATGAAATAAGACAAGAGGCAACAGTGGGCTGACTTTTACTAGTTAGAGAGTTCAGAGTAGGGTGTAAGATGGGTGCCAATATGCTTGTTGTTAGGGCAAAATCTCACAATATTTAGTTGTGCTTCTTTAAGAAGGGAATATAAAGCCCAGCAAAGAAACAGGAACCTGAGCAATACCTCTAGACCTTCAGTCGATCTGCTTCATCACAGTGTTCACAGAAGCCCCGTCAGAAATGGTCACCATGGAGGAACAGCTGTCAAGAAGCTGTTCTTAAGGAGGGGAGAAAAGGCTAAGGTATGCCAATGTCACAAGAACTGGACTGAAAATCAATGGCTGCAGATCTGATGGAGGGATGAATCCTCCCCAGAGCATCACTGAAGCAGTGAGGGATTATCTGGACAAAGAACGGAACAAAAGGCAGCCAACATCTAAAGAAGAGCTCCACAAAGTCCTATATGAAGCCTGCAGAACTCTTCCTGAAGACTACTTTAGATATTTGAAAGAAGCTTAAAAAAAAGCTTAAAAACATGTTACAAGTATGATTGTACATGTCTCTGTAAATAATTGCCTCCATTTCTTGTTTTCTTGGTAATACATAAAGAAAAGAGCAGCGGACCAACGCTTGTGTGCAGTTCTGTGCAGTTTGGGACCTCCAAAAGCTCTAAATCCTTTTTTCTCATGCTAACAAACAGCATAAATAACAAACATACCACACAGTTGTGCAAACATGGCATTGAATTTCAGCGTGTGTCCCCCGGACTGACGGCCAGCTGCATGGATTAAAGACAAATTGGGGCAGCCAGCAATAAGGAGAAGATGGAACTGTCTCCTGATCTCTGTTTATGTGCGTTTGCAAGCGTGTGTTTAGACATTGCAGGCTTAAGGATGAGAGGGAGGAGTCATGGGAGGGAGCATAGGGAATGTGAGTGTAGAGGTAATGGAGTGAGGGAATCGACCAGTGAGGAGGATGAAAATTCCAGAAAGTCAATACAGCGAGGAGTGTATCAATTATGTATGGCTTCAATCGTCTTTTTGGTCAGGGAGAAGAGGGGAATTGGTTAAACCAGAAAGTGTTTGTGTGCGTTTTGCTTCTTTAACACTCCAAATGTGCTTTTGTATATGTTGTAGCCCACTGAGGTCCTCCGTGCTTTAAAATACCAACAATGCTGTTCAATAACTTGCATGAAAAACAAGCGTTGGGGAGAAATCTGATTTTCAGACACTCTACACTCTTTTTATTTTTTTTTTGTCTGCCTGCATTTTTCACTGCAAAAAACCCAAAATTAAAAGCTTGCAAAGAAAAACAATTCTCATATATTTATGTATGACTTGAAGCCTTCATTTACAGTAAATATATGACTGTTAATTGTATTTCTGCTGCATCTACTCCCTTCTAAATACCATGTGCACCTTTCTAAACAAGCTAAAAGGTGCTGAGATGGATACTGACAATGAGATCTGAGAGTCCCCGGCTCTTTTTCCGGACCTTTTCTCTTTTCCACTTATCTCCCCATCTCTGTCCCTACCTCCTGAGCTTACCCCTCCATGCTGCTGTGTTCGCTCTCCTTTAAGGCTGCCGGTCAAGGTGGCCTCTTTGCTCTCTAATTCAGTCAGGAGGCTAAAAGGAGGAAATTACATCCAAGCTACCTGACCACTTTGAACCCCCCCCCACACACACACACACACTCCCTCCTCCTCCTACAATGCTTGCTCACTTGCAACTGGTTTAAAGGCCCGCGCTGACATTTAAGAGATGGACACGGGGAGCTGTTAAAGTGCCCGAGAGAGCTTGTGAATGCACTCTGGCAAAAAACAATAACAGAGAATGTCACACCGATGTAAAACACCATGATTGCACATTCTGATTTAGTATTCTTTAATTGGATGTACCTCAGCTCAGCTCAATTTCCCCCTTTTCACTGCGGTGCAAGCTAAAACAATGTACACTTGTGTATCCTATTACTCTACATTATGAATGCAAGAGAAGCATTTGAATCAGCGGCTTTGTTTAATAGCAGTCTAGTTTTTCTGCTATGCTATTGTAAAAAAAAGCAGCGTTCTTCCATTTGGCCACCGTCAGACATGAGGACAAACTGGACACTCATGCTAATGAAAAAAGAAGCCACTTCATTTCCTAATATGATACAAAATTAGCGGCAGATTTTAAAACCCCTTGGTCAGTTCTAGCAAAGAGGCTGTAGATAAAATGGAGGTTAAGTTTGCTCAACCTATTTTACAGATTTAATGCACTCCATATCTTGCAGGTGAGTTTGTTCATACTTAGGTTTAGAAGCTACATCACGAAACCGTGTGGCTGTGTGTACGACATGCTCTTGGTGGGCAAGCTTGGCTGGCTTTGGCTCAGCGTTGACTGTCCTGCAAGGGTTTGCGTGGAATATCTGTTTTCTTGAAATATTTATTAGTCTATATGTAGCCATGGTTACCACTTACCACTTGTCATGAAAGACAAGAAATAACAACAGAGAAGTCTTGTTACTGGTTCCCAGCCATCGAAAAAAGAAAACATAATGAGGTTTGGAGCCATAAGAGTTTGTGTATCATCCATCCATACAGTTGTTCACCCTATTTTCAGTTCAAAACAAATAACAACAGGAAAACTAATAAAAAAAAATCCATCTAATGTACGTTTCACCTTTTCTGAATGTTGTGCTAAACAGTGATGGTCTGCCAGAAACGGATTAAGCAGCCACGGGACGCTCAGTTTCTCTCCGTGCTAAGGTCACAGCGAAGGAGCAACATGTCCTGATATCGTTTCTCATCTCTTCATCTGCACTTATTAATGTGTTAAAGCACAAGCGTGACACAAAACATACGTTTTCTGTTGGAGTGGACGTGTTGTCGCCTGTATTTTTCTGTCACGTCAGTTTTGTGCCAAGAAGCAGCAGCACAGAGATAAAGTGAGCAACCCGCAGCCACTTAGTCAGCTTCTGGCAGACAACTACTTTTTGGCACAACACATCTGATGATCTTTTTTCTAATTGTATATAATATGCATCGATTCTATCTGCAGGAATGGGCAACTACAGTAATGAATACGGATCTATGCTTCTTTTCAGTGTGGATGAAGCCATTACAGTGAGTACTGAAAGTATTTAGACCTCTTTTTTACTCTTTGTTTCATTACAGACATTTGCTAGATGGAAAAAGTTCACTTTATTTCCCATTAAATGTACACTCAGCACAAAAAAAACAAGAAAAATGGAAATATCGCAAACACCCATAGTCAAATATTCATATAGATCCAGGCTTCTGTACACTTACAGTATAACAGCAACGTATGCAGGAGGATTATGGATAATACAGTGATAACTGTCTGGGTAGGAAACATTAGGATAGTTAGCCACATTAAAGAGTGAGGGGTTGCATTCAATTGGCTTTGTTTTCATCAGATAATGTGCTTTGGATTGTTTATCCAGATGCCTGGTGTTGTCAGAAAGAAAAATCACGTCAGGGGAATCAAATGTGCCGTCTTTTTTTAGAAAAAGAGAAAATAAAAAACATCCAAAAATATGCTAGTGGTTGTAGACTGGAGAAGCTTGGCTTCCAATGTGGCTAAACAAGGTTGTGTGATTTTGTGTAGTCACGTGCAAACCCTGGCTGCATGAACTGATACTAATAAACTTCCTTCCATTGCGACCCAGTAAATATTCCCGGCCATCTTATTCATATTTGCTTGCATCTAATTACGCTCCTTTGACGGATCTTTTTGTCTGCCAGTCCACCGACCCAATCTATTCCCAACCCACCTGTCTGGGTCGCCCCTCTCTGTGACAGCCTTCAACGTTTGTCGCTTCACTGTACCTCTTTGTCTTTCCATCCATCTTCTGCTCCATCTTTGTCCAACTTGTCTGAGTGTCTCTCGGCGGGATCCCAGACTGTCAATGCAGTCGGTAATGAGGTGTATGCTTCAGTCAGCATGTGAGGAGTTAATAAGGAAGCAGCAGAGGCCATCACACATCAACAGGCATGAGCATGTGTGTGTGTATGGGGAGGGTGTGAAGGCTAGGGAGCCTCCCTGGCACACTTACGGCTGTCTGTCGACCAACGGGGGTATTGATTTGCAGGGGAAAAGCAGACAGAAATGAATTCTGATCCACAGAGGGCCTCTGCAGTGCATGTCTGAGTGCGTTAGGTTTTTTTTGTGTGTGTGTACATGTACGCCGCATGTGTGTGTGTGCGTGAGCATGTTTGTTCTCTATGTTTCTGCATCTCTCTCTGTGTACATGATGTACATACAAATGAAGGGTTTGGATACACCCCAGCCCACAGCTCTCTGGGCTGTTGCTTGTGGGCGCACATGTGTGTTTGAGTGATGAACGTTAGTCTGTGAAGGATGAGATGAAGAGACACATAGGGAAGGAGGTATTGATAACTAGGCTCAGGTGGTAAGGAATACTTGATCTGATGCAACAACTCTGTGTGTGTGTGTGTGTGTGTGAAAGGCATATCTGCAAAGATGCATGCATGTGTTCTACGTATGCTAAATGTGAAACTCACACAAATTGCTGCTCAGCTGGGCTTCAGCTCGGCTAAATTAATGAGAATCTCAGGAACTGTTGGAGCTGAAAGACCTCATCAGACCTTATAATAACGCCTATGATTGATTCCAGTTTGACTCCATAAGAAAAAATGTGGGAATAAGAAAAACTTTTACATCGAAGAAGAAATGATTAGATTTTTTTTTTTGCCTGTAAGGAAATTCTGCAGGGTGACGGGGAGAAAGGAAGCTGTGAGTGATCTTAGCCCGTTTGTCTGAAAGTGCCTGGGTGTCTTTGTTTGGCAGAAGAGGAAAAAATCAACATAATGAGCCCAAACTGCCTTTGTGTCTCACTCTCTTCGTCTCTCTCTCCTCTCTCCACCCTCTGTCGCAGGATTCTCAGACAGCTGCCTCCATGCAGTCAAATTAACTGCTCCCCAGTTGCTTTGGGGAAATCTGAATTAAATAAACATTTGAACTCTGAGGTGCTTTTTTTGGTGGTAAGGGGTTACACTTACAGTAGGAAATTTTAAACAGAGGGAGGTAGCAGTAGTTTTTTTCCCATCCGTCACTCGGTGGTCATATCTGTTCCCCCCTTATAATCCTTTCCTCCAAATATCAGATCTACAAGCTGGCACAGAGGGTTATATTTCAGCAGGCAGCCTGGAGACACCCTCTTTAAATCACTGGTCTTATCTAGCCTTTGCTCTCTCTAATATTTTTCTTCAAATATTGTATTACAGATATACTATTGTCTGCATATGCACAAGCAAACAGACAGATATCTGTGTGTGTTCTCACATCTCTCAGGACATCCATGACAGCGGGAATTTAGTCATGTAAGACTTATGAATGTTAACAGTGAATTGTTCTAAAAACACAGACCCAGGCCCTTATTTATACAAAAATACATTAATCGACAACATCAGAATACAGGTATAAGAGATTAACTAAAATAAAACCAAATGCATTTCAGTATTTAAATATCAAACACGTATATAGCAGGGGGGCAACTTCTTATATCGTTTATATCTTTCTTACTCAATGGATCTAGCTTCAGTTTGTAGTTGTGTCAGTTCAGGTGGTCAGGATGGCTCCACAGATGTGGAAATATAAAAGGTATTTACATTAAAAATAACTTCTAGCCCTTAAAAAGTGTTTCAAAATCTAATATTCCACATACAGTATGTGTGATTAAATGTTTCCTGGTTTGGGATCCACTGTAAAGTGGGAATTGTGATGCATGTGTAAATAAGGAAACAGACTTGTATACCGCTTTTCTACGTGCTGCCCACTCAAAGCGCTTTGACACATTTCACATTCACACATAGGCGTGGGTTATTTACTAAGTTCTTTATCCAATCACTCCCAATCATATCCTGATAGACACGTCTTGGGTTCAGTGTCTTGTAGCAGTAGTAGTATATAGTAGTAATACTATATACTAGTAATAAAGTAAAATATAGTAGTAAATATAAAAATGACAAATTAGGATATTTCAGTCAATGTCTTCTATGTTATTTACTTATTTAAGTAAACATGTAAATGTGAAATATAAAAATGAAACAAAATGTGTAAATAAATAAAAAAATAAAGAGATTACATTAAATATAATATGAAATAAAATGTAAAATCGATAAAAAAAGATATTTCATATGAATTTTGAAAAAAAAATTATGTACATATAAATATAAATTATACATATATTATTAAAACTAAAACTGACAGAGGAAAACAAAGTAAGCATCTATGTAACATACTTTTCTGCACTAAAATAGAGAGGGAAAAAATGGCAAGTTATCGTTATTCATGTCATCATGCTATTATCTTGGTGGCCCGGCCCACCTAAGATCAAATTGAGTTTGACACCCCTCAGACACCAACCCCTTGATTTGAAAGATACACAAAGGTAAACCACAGCACAGAATGTAAGGCAAACACATCTGTAATCAGCATCTGCTGTATGATTTATGATGTGTTCAGAGTAGAGTACTCCACCCAGAACGGCTAAAAGAGAACACCGGATATATAAAAACATGATCAAACACACACATCGATGTAAATTCACACTCACACACACTGTACAATACTAAATCCATCATTGGGGTTTCAGGCTGACAGTTTTGTCAAAGTGAGCCGCAGGGGAGAGGAGAACGGCATTGTGGAATTGAGTCCTCCCATCGGACGCTTCTCTGACAGCAGAGAAGAAAGGCGAAGAAGAGAAGAGAAAGAGGTGGGGAGGGGTGGGGAACGCTGGGGAAAGTGTTGCACAACCCCAGCAAATGGGGAGAAGAAAGGGTCGAGCTGCCATGGGTAGCCCATCAAAAACCAGAAGCCTTCCTGCTGTAGCCTGTTTACTAAGACTGGCCTTGTGAAGGACAGACAAAGAGCATATTGCAGCCCTGGCAGCAAGGCCACATCACTCACCAAAACACCCTCCCTCACACACACAGACACGCACAAAAGACCACCTGAGTTTCTGACAAATGCAGCTCATGAACCTATGCCGCGGTTAAAAGGTACACAGCAGACACTTAATGTACTTGGTGACAAATGCATGCATTTATCACGGATTTCCACCCCTTCAGAGGGCAGCAGGTGGTGCCGGAAAATAAGCCGTCAGTACCTCTACTAGCTTCTGTGACAGTTTTTTGTAAAATAAAAGCAATTTTTCTAAAATTCCAACAAAATACAATTGGTTTTGTCTGTGTTTCCATTAATGGAGATTAGCACATCAGCCGTAGCTCTCACAAAATCTCGTCCCGCGAAGCTCCACTTTGAGGAAGATGGAGATACAAAACGTTTTGTGTCTTGGAGCATTCGCTGTTGTTCGTCACCGAGGACGGCGGCCATGTTTTTCTCTTTAACTTTTTGCAAAAAGATTCATGAGAGAGTAAAAACTTGCAATATTTGAGAAGTTTTTTGAACTGTGGCTTTTTCCATTAGCCGATTTTTAATGTGGTTTTTAGGTTTCACATAGTTCTACGAGTAATGTGAATGCAGCTACTGAGAGCTCAGAAGAAAGACCTACTGCAGTCGCAAGTCAGCGCAAAGAACGATGCAACAGAGGAGCGAGAAAGCCAGAGACCTTCAGACACACAACTGTAGTGCAAACATCGCTACCTTCACTTTACTCTTTGCTCGGCTCCTGACAAAACCCTGTCCCCATTCCTTCCTTCCTGGCACTCGCGTTTCTCCCTGACACTCTCCAGGCTTTAATTAGGCTTGTAAATAATTATTGCAATTAAAGCCTACAATTAGGAAGACTGAAGCACTGCCATTAGCTTCACAGTAAATGTCAGGAGTGTTCGCATAGGAACTGGGAGGAAACAGACAAATGCTGGGCCATTATGCAGACAGACAGACAGCGAGAGTGAAAAGAGACAGAATGGGGTGAAGGGTGGAGGTGGGGAGGTGGGGAGGGACTGTTGGGATGGGGTGGGTGTATGACGGCGGTTGACGGACTCACGGCTCTTAATTATAGAGCTGATTATTCCGGCTGTGTGGCTGCTGGACTGTCTGCCTTTGGCTCACAAACAAAAAGCAACAAAGTGTTCATGCACATACAATAGCAACAAAAATCTGAGCACGCACACTCTAAGTTATCTCTGAGCACATGTCTGAAAACTAACAAGGTTTTCTGGAATCAGTACATAAACATACTGATGGACTACTGAGTTCATTTGAACTAGCATGCTAATAATCATGATGGGAAATAAGTTTCATTTTCCCTCTCAGAGTGTTTTTCTGCCTAAAAGTGGCTGCAAATGTTCGGGGTTTCTTTTTTCTCCCTTTCAGACAGGTACTAGTCACATTTGGAGAATTTTTAACAAATTCATCCTTCTGTCAGCCAGCTGGTCAAAGGTTCAGGTATTTTATATTATCTCCGATGATGTCACAAGGTCAGTGACCTGGCCCTGCAGAGGGGGGTTACGATAAGAGAAGCCAAGGCTGAGAGATGAGCAGCCACAGATATTTGGCCAAGTACCAGAAGCTCCAGTCTAAAAGTGTTGCTTTTAGACGTGCAGGGCGTGTCATGTACTAACCATGATGTTTTTCCAGCCTTAGCTCAGTGATCATAATTCCAGGGAAAACAGCACTGAATTAGGTTGGAAGAAGTCAAAATAAAAACAAAAAAAAGGAAATGAGCCCAGGACTTACACATCAGATACAGTTTCTATAGCTAGGTTTCCACCCCCCACCTTACCCTCACTTTATAATATGTGTGTTCTGCTCTTGCTGAGGGTCACGGAGGTAATGCTGCATTGATTGAAAGTAAACTGGAGGCGAGCCTGACTCTAGCGCGAAGACAACCCATTTCATAACAAACAGAATAAAGAGACAGAATGCATGAAAACATTGTTGTATGGCAGCAATCCATACTTTAAGTAGGCGGTTCTTCAATTTGTACTTTCTCCATATAAGCTAATGAGCTCTTTCACTGATCAGAGAGAAAACCAACAACCAGAAAAACAAAAGCAAGAAGGCACAGACACTTCTGAGCGTTGCTCCCATCCTACAGTGGAAAGCTAAACCAGGCTGGGGTATCTCCAGCCTCTTATATGAGCCCTTTTACTTCATTACCCAGGGTCAGGATAAAATGAAACCCCCAGTTGAAGGATAATTGGTGAAATGTAGCTGCGTCAAAACTGATGTCTGGGTTTCTTGGAAATGAGAATAAGAAAAAGTTAGGCACATAGCTGCCATGCAACTCCTGAATTTCACCTGAACAATGGGTCACGGTAAAGAACTCTTCTAATGACAACTGTGTGGTCTGCTGTCACGTCTCTGAATTCACAGCATGAGCCCCGAGCTGCTTAATATCGACCTCTGCTGATTTAACAAGGACTTCGGTGTGGGTCTGGGAGAAAGGACACAGGGGACGGATGGGGAAAGAGGAGGTAAAGGGGCTCTGGGCTGGGACACTGGTGTGCACAGGCTGCTATTAATTAACAGCTTGATGGGCGCTGACAGGACGTGTGCTGCTATCAAATAATGAGGTTAGGATTGGTCGATGGTTCCAGGCACAAAACCTGATTAACACTAATCCTGGCTTAAGTCAATTAACAATGCCTGTTCAGGGGCTCATGTAAATGAGGGGCCTTTGTTAGGTGGGCTAGCACAGGGGGGCAAACAGAGCTCGACATGCAGACATGTAAAACATCACTAGAGCATAGCTAAAAGCTGGAGGGACACACATCGGTCATCATGGGAAAGAAAAATTAAGTTAGAAACACGGGCAAACGCGGGGGCGTCTAACTGACCCGCGGAGTCACTGACTCCCTCAGTTTAATGAACACACTCGCTCAACCCTTGAACTTCACACAACCCCTGACCTTCCAAGGAAAAAAATGGCCTGTGTTAAGTGAAACACATGGAGCATGTGTATCAGCGTACTTGCATACAAACCCAATAATAGGCCTGTTCCAGGCAGGAAATAGGGCACATATGGGGCTTGTGAATTTATAAGTTGTGGTTTCAAACAAACAACTTTCCCCTCAGCAGCTGTAAGATGTGGCACAACATCATCTGACTGAAAATAAACCATCACAGAGAACAGTAGATGCTGTGATCATTAGAAAGGATTAAAATCGAATCATGCAGCTGAATATCGGCCATGTGATGTTTGTTTTGTTTTTTTTTCATCTTCTCTGAATGCGATTAACAAAACAACAGACTTAACCTCTATTTTTGTGGAACTGCAGAAGCTGCCATCAGAAATTCCCTGAAAATCGTGCATGCGCTGGCTAATGAATCAATATTTCATATCTTTTTATCATTGATTTTCTGTAGAGTTTGGGCCTCCAAACATAAGCATGTCTGTGAGAAATTGTCCCTGTTTTCGTACGTTATCTGGGCAAAGTAGCCTCCAGGGTGCAGATGATCAAAGATGTGAAAAGGAATTCAATATTTAAAAAGAAACAAAAACTTAAAAACAAGAGAAAATCACTGCTAAAAAGATACCGTTTTTTATAATTTCTCTGAAAATGTAGTTATCAGCTTTGTTTTTCTCCACGTACGCTGTCATTTTGGATTTATCCAGAAATGCTCTACAAAACAAAGGCCTAACAAGGGGGGCAGGATAACCACCGGTTTCTTTATAATGAAAAGCCTAAATGGCAACATCAATATCCCTGGATGTGCTTATTGACAGGGGAATTTTATCCTAATTTGTCTGTGTGTCAATATCAGGTCAGGCTGGATTCAGCAGAAAATTCAAAGCCCAAAGCAACAGAGCACCTGGGTGAGGAAGCGGCCATGCAGCTGATTTGCTTGCCCTCACTCCAACAGCCGCCAAAAAAATCCCCCAAAAAACAAAAGGAAAGAAAAACCAGCCTATCAAGCTGAGTGAATTCTGCCTGGATGATGGATGCCGTCCTGAACATGTCTGCTGTTCAGGTTTGTTAAAAAACAGACAGACTGAAGCGATCTGCGGCTGCTGTTCCCTCCTCTGATAAGCCCCAGCGAGGCTGGGATCGAACACAGATGTGTGGTCCATGTGTTGGCACATGGGGTCAGAGTTTCCTCATGCGTGACGGCAAACATTTGCCTCGACCACTTTTCTCATATAAACAGTGGTTCCGACTCTGTAGTTGGCAGGCGGACTGTATAAGCACATCAGGTGTTGTCCCGCTGTTAAAAAAACAACAAACCCAACATGACCTCAGCTGAGAGAGAAAGCCAGGTACAAAACGTGGCTTGAAACTCACGGGGAAAAGAGAGAACATTCCCAATGTTAGGATTTTATTTAGACGGACATAATGGAATTAGGTCAATACAATCTCAGGTGAACAACAATACATCCATGTTGTACTGTGTTATCACTCATTAAACTTAATCAGTGAATCTGATCAGCAGCTCCTGGCTGCTACTTCTTTTGTCAGTTCGTACGGAAGGAGCTGCTAATCAGACGTACTTGATTAATCTATCATTAGCAGAAGTGAGTGCCTCTATAAAAGCAAAGGTTGAGAGGGTTTGAAAATGTATGTTAATGCCAAAAAGGAAAGAAATCAGCAATGTATATCAGTCTGGGAAAGGTTTTAAGCTGATTCCTAACTATCACATTTACAGTGGGGAACATGGATGCATGTAACAGCGAGGTTAGACTGCAATGCTGAAAGACCTGAAAAGTACAAAAGAGCTACATCTCAGACTCTCCAGGCATGTTAGCATGTTGGACATAAAAGTTCATGAAGAACAGAAAGAAAACTGAACAGGTTCGGTTCATTTGGAGGGGTTGGAAGGAAGCCTCGTCCCCTAAAAAGAACACTGAGCACAGCTTGTAGGTTGGACTGTCCGATAGCTAACGCTTGGATCGTGCAACATTGCAAATCCAAAGCAGCAGTAAATATATGATAAACTAAAAGAACATAAACTGCAATTAAAGAGATGCTTATAATATCATATCGAACATGTTTAATTCAACTCATTTATGCTTAAGTTGGTTGTGCAAGCAACTGAATAATGGGGTGCATTTTTCACCCACTGTTTATGTATATGCTATGTTGTTCATCTGAGGTTGTTTTCACCTCATTCTGACACCTGGTGAGGTGACTAGATGAGGTTTTAATGACATTATGAAAATGTAAAAAGTCTTTCTGCATGCCTATGGATCAGGGCAGAAATTGCTGAAACTTACCCAGAAACATCAAATCTACGCAGATAAATTCAGACGTTTGTGTCAGTTTCTTTATGATGCTCTGATGGAAATAACGCAGGATGGAAAGCCAACAAGGGTCTGTGGCCATTTGCCCATGAAAAGACACCAAAGTCCTCCATAATAATGATCTACTAGCATGTCAGCTAATCTATGGCTGGGCAAGGTGTGAATGAATCCCATTTCCTCCGGTCTTGATAAGCACTGAACCTACTTCCTCCCAATCTAACCACATCTGCCAAACAAAGGTTCTTCGGTATGAGGCGATGAGGGAAGGAGAAGAGGAAGAGTGTGGGGTGTTTGGAGGAAGAGCAGGTTGAGAGGAGACTTAATTCGAAAAGTGTGTGTGTGTGTGTATGTGTGTGTGTGTGT
>JAVQJG010041463.1:0-18223 GCA_036024015.1 Craterocephalus amniculus | reverse complement strand
CTTATTAACTAGATGAACTCTGCTTTGGTTCTCTTTGTACTTAATAACAAAAGATAATAGAAGCTGCTACAGGAAGGTTGTTGGAGGCAAAAGGTTATGGCTTCAAAGGTAACTTCCACCTGGAAAAGCTAGAAAACTGTGTTTTTTTTCATAAAAATGGAAGCACGTTCGAAGATACTTATTAACTAGATGAACTCTGCCTTGGTCGTCTCTGTGTGACACCAGATAGCAGCCTCACCCAGGAGAGCCGTAAGGTAAAATGGATATGATTGTCAGTCCGACAGTAAGGTGGGGGGGGCCTTATGTATCTGAAATGCTGAGATTCCTTATCTCTGCTGTTAGTCAAATTTCCCAGAAAAATGGTTTAATCTTCATGGGCTTGAACAATGTTTTCATGTTACACTCTATAACAGATCAAGTTGTTTTTTGCTTTGTCTTTCTTCGTGGTTTTTATTTAGCCATGGTGAAGTTGTTTCTACTCTGATTGTGGTTTCTCTGTTCAGTTGGAGGAAATTTAGGGATTTGGTCATTCTATCAGCTCTTCATTTAGCATCCTCAACAGGTCAAACTATCCTTTTACATGCAGTGTACAAGACTAAAGAATTTGCTCTTTGTTGTCTTGGCTTCTGTCTTGTCTGAAACCGTAGAATCTCTTTCACTGGCTGCAGCCTGGAGTGCAGACTTATACTGTAGCAGGGCTGGAGCTAAAGGGGGGTTCATGGTGGCACTGGTCAGGACAGAAACAGCCTTCCAGACCTGCAAGGATCACCAGTGTCAAGAAACCAGGTTGGAGTTAATTTAAAAATGTTCTGATTGGTCATCTGTTGAAAATACTGAAATCTTGCAACACATTTCTGGAAGCAACTTTGTCCCTGTACAAGTACAATTATTGTTATGTAAGGCTATTAACCTGATGTTAGCCCGAAGCTACATGCAGTAGCAATAATAACCATGTTGTATGTAGTTTCAGTGAAACGGCTCATTGACTCAAAAAACAAAACAAAAAGAAAAGAAGAAAAATCAACGTACGTTTCTGTTTATCTTTTTGAACTTGCTGCAGAAATTTATACTTAAATTCCCACCATGGTTGTTAATCACGGAAGATCCATATTGTTAATGTACAGATGTCTGTTTTTCTATAAAAGTCTAGCTCCGCCACTGCAAGGCCTGTCAAGTTAACAAATATTGCTACCCGTTTAATTCTCTCAGAAATCTTTGCGTTAAGCAATAGTGTTATTTTGAGATTTTCAACTAATACAGTGATAACTCCAGAATGAGGCAAGTCCACCTTTTCAAAGTTCAATAAACTAAACCCAAAATAGAAACAACTCTCAACAAGGGCTAAGAGAGGGAAAATCATCAAGACATCAATTACAGTCTTACCATTTGTGAACAAAAAAGTGGCACAAAAATATACCAGGCTACATTCTGCTATGAAATGCACAGTCATCCAGTCTGTCATCCAGTAGAGTAAAAAGAGAACAAACAAATGAAATTTATTGCGCCCATTTTTTCTTGCCTTGCGATTAATATTTTTATTGCTTATTGCGACAGGTTTAGCAGCTTAGAAAGTCAAAGGGCAAGTTGGTTCTTTGCATCTTGCATTTTCATTTCTCCAGAGGATGTAACTGAGACATTACACACTTTTGTCTTCACAGAGTAACTGAAATGGTCCCCCTCTCATCGCCATTGTATTTTTAATTTTTGTGCAAGCATGGCATGTTTTTTTTTTTTTTTAAAGTGCCATCCTGCAGCTCTATGGGATGCTGGGACCAGCAGAGATCTGCAGCTGATTTCAGAGACCAGTAAGAGAGGTTTTCTCTTGGCGAAAATTCAGGAGGTTGAGGTGGGGGGGTTAAGGTCCATGCCTTTTTAGGAATGGGTGTTTTCTTGGGAAATGTCACCTCTGATTGTTTGGACGTCTAAGTCTTAACTCTGGGCACTTTGTCCCCCTCATTAACATTGTAGATTCCTTTTGACGCTGGATTCAGGAGCGTCTGGAAAAACAATAAGCATTTGAATATTGGATTCAATGCCCTGTTGATGGAGTCAGTGGCCATTCAGAGTGTGCAAGTGCATTCTGTTTTCATCCTCAGACCTCCCCGGGTGAGGCATAAGATCAGAGAAGGTGACTATAAATAAACCTGGGAGATGCAGAATTTTTAAGCATCTTAGTGCGTTTTGTTTATATTTTACTTTCTGGTGAATTTACCCTTCGCTGCTTCCTTTCTGCATTCCTGCTGCTTC
This sequence comes from Craterocephalus amniculus, assembly GCA_036024015.1. NCBI lineage: Eukaryota > Metazoa > Chordata > Actinopteri > Atheriniformes > Atherinidae > Craterocephalus > Craterocephalus amniculus. The sequence continues at coordinate 15,976 of JAVQJG010041463.1, read as the reverse complement.
CTCCTCTTCCCTGTGCTGTCTCTCCACCATGGGGTGAGGGTTACAGCGTATTGCCTTTTGAAGTAGATATTTGCATAATCAGATTAGGATGTGTCATTGTCAGTGGGCTCCCCCATCAGAGGGTGCTCCAGAGGAGAGAGGGTGCTGTCCAGCCCAACAATGGAGGACTCCCCTCCTCTCTCACCATCCTACCAGCCCTTGCACCTGCATCCAAAGCGCCAGTGCTGCAGGTCGAATGCTGCAGCAGCCCTCGCTTGGACTCACAAGCCGCAGAGGGGTGAAAGAGCACGAGAGGAAGGCGGAAGAGGAGGGGGCTCCAGCGTGATGGGAGTGGGAGGGCAGGGGTTGAGCTGAGATATTTAAACATGCAGGGTGTGAATTGGCTTTAAGGGGATAAAGAGCTCAGGGCCTATCGGTTGGCACCCAACTCCAGAAATTCTTTTTCACGGGCGCCTCAGCCGGGAGAGCGAGGGGCTGCCTGCACTGATCTGGCCCATTGTGATAACGGATTCAGACAGTGTGCTAGACACTGATAAGGAAATGTGCTCTCAATAGACGATTACCCACATGCTTGGGAGAGAATAGTCAATCAGGAAAATACACTCGGTGGAAGGAATGAGAAGCATACAGATTTGTTATTTTCATTGCGGGTTTTCATTATCCTCGTAGAAACCTTAGGTCAGAGTAATGCTCATACCTCATTGGGTGGGATCTGTAAATAAGGTGTTTCAGCAAAATGCATTTCACAGTCTGACAGAAGCTGTCACTTACATTTCCATCCGATTTAAATTTTTGCATTAAGAAGCCTGAATTTTGGGAAAATATTCAAAATACAACACGTGCACAGGTTTTAGTGTTACGTTCCAAGAACTGGAGATTTTATTAACAAGTTGTTTTCATGTGTTCACCGTGAAATTGTTCAATTCAGCATGAAATTGCACAAGAAGTAAATACCTCCCAAACTTCTGCTGTGGGCGGGTTAGCGTAAAATATGCTGTAATTTGCTATATTTTTTGGGATTACAAAGAGTCACCTGTCAGTTCCCACCGGCCTGCAGTCAGTGTGTCCAGCTGCCCTCTGCTCCGTTTACACACCATTAGCCACAATTTAAGAGCCCAAAAGAAAGCGTCCAAAACTGACTCAGTGTTTACTCTTCAGCTCAGTTAGATGCAGCCTTTAGCCTGAAAATGGGACTTCTTTTCTGCCGTCACAATGAGCATTCACATGTCTGACCTCAGTTTAAATCGCTTCCAAACAGAGGCGGGTGCGTACAAGACTGCACAAGTCTGACAGTTTTTTAAAAAGATAAAGCACCGACAGCAAGATGCTACATATTGTTGCAACATAAAATGTTGGGATGGATCATTAGATCCTACCAGGAGTCATCAGTGGGCATCCTGACTCTCCTCTGATGTTTGCCTCAGAAAAGCCCACTGTTTGTTGGTCAACTGGACACGGTTTGACTCCAGAGTGACCTCTGACCTCCGGGGTTGCAAGTTAAGGGTTCACACTGATCACTGCTCTGTCAGACCTCTGGTCAGTGGACAAAGAGCAAAGGTCAACTGCATGAGCATCACAGGGCTGCTAAAAGCAACATTTCTGGGCTTGTTGAGTTTGAACAAAGCAGCAGCCGCTCCGCTCTTAACTTCACTTATCACTGGTGTCCTGGTGTGAAATGGTTTTACTCTGCAGCCAGCGGGAGGATGTTAAACCAAATCTAATTTTTATAAATTTTTAATATAGTGTTATATTACGATACATTTACCATAAATTCTGGCATTTATTTACAAAAAAGGTGAATGAAATAGTCAGATTACAAATTTACAGAGGCTTTTCCTGCAGTGATTTAGTCACAGGTCTGTTTGCGCTGCAGATGTCTTGATCCTGTGACATTAAAGTAACGTGGTCTGTAACTGCATCAGTAGAGAAGGAGAATGAAAAAAAGTCTGTTTTTTTTCTGCTTGGAACAACCTCAGTCAGACCAGTGGCTCTTTCTTCTGTGGCTTTGTGTACATTGTGTTCTGAGGTTGTTTTGAAGGCCTGGACCATTAAATATTTAAAAAACAAATTGTCAACTTACATGAGGAATAGTCACTTATGAAATTAATCAATTGTGATTAATTGCTGGTGCCATCAGAGAAGAGGAAAAGGAGGAATATCCACTCTCTCTGACCTATTAATTGTTCACTGTAAAGATATTTTTAGGGAATATTGAAGTGTTTTATTAAACTTCAGTGCCAAACAAACCCTATTTTATACACAGTTTCTGATACATTTTTATGTGTAAAACTTTGCTCAAAACCCAGTTTTTATGTTGGGGTTTAAAGGGTTAACCTTTGATATTGGGAGTGTACTTATCACCATCACATTTACAGGTTTCAAACAATTTCAGGAATTTCAGTTTTATTTGTTGTTCCTGGAGCTACACAAAGATGCTCATGTAAAGATCTTTGTCTTTATGTTTCCTATCTGCTAATATCTCTTAATTAGACACTGAACAGCCTGGCCACTGACATGATGGAGGGCCCTTTTCTTGTTTGAATACACTATTCACCCAGAACCTCTCTGCATCTAAATCACTCAGTAATGTAATTATTGTTGATGTCCCAACGATACCAGCCGAACTCCTTTAGTCAGTCTTGTCAGTTATTCAGAAAACCTACTAAATCATCATTAATATAAGCCATCAGCTTCAGAAGATTCACGAAATTGTATTCTGATATTTATTTAATAATTCACATAATTTATTTGTACCGTAAAGATTTAAGCAACAAAATTACAGATGGAAATCAATTGTCAAATCATTTATTGAATAAATTAGTTAAAATAAATAACATACTATGTATACATACAGACCAAAATAAATTACAAAAGAGGATAATTATCACACGTATCACAGAAGACAATCTGTTAATCTTTGGCTATATGACATGCGTATTTTGCAAGAAATCAAACAAGAACAGTCAAAGCAAAAGATCTTAGTGAAGAATTAATGAGAGAAGATTGTCAGTTTTGCCAATTTCTTGAGCCAAAAAAGTGTTAAGCTGTTCCACAAAGTTGTGTAAGAGCTGGAGGAAACAGATTCTTCTGAAGTCACATAACCTTGTCAGTGGGGAGAAAAAGGTCAGATTAGTCTTCTTGGGGGGAAAAAGCAGCATGTCGATTGAAAGGAGGAAAAAAAAGTGCCCTTGGCTATTTTGAGACGATTACAGTCAAGAGAATAGGCTGAGCCATTATCTTTTCAAACGCTTTCCTCAATCTATTACTTGAAATTAGAAATTCCTTAATCCTTTCCACTTTCCTCATCGGCAAAACAACCGTCATTGCAAAACTAAATTGGTTCCAGGCGGGAATATTAACATGAAGAAATGGAGGGGAAGTGGTACATCCAGGTTTTACAGATCCATGCAGAACACAAATTAGTTTTTAGCTGCAAACCATTTTCAACATCAGTGCACAGGCGGCGCCCTCTTAATCAGTCATGTTTGGGCTCCAAGAAAAAACACACAATGTGCACTGAAACATGAGTCACAATGCAACAGATCGCTTCTTAGAGCCAAGAAAAGGGTCTGAAAGTCTCGTCTTTTAAGTTCAGGACCATCTTTCTACCAGGCCTCTGAGCTGTCACAGCTGGATCCAGGTGATGGAGCCTCTGTGTCACTCGTCATGGTCCAGGGGTGTGGTGGCGAGTGCAGCTGCTCCATGTTTCCTCTGAGGAAGGTGAGCAGGGTGGTGGGGGAGTGGCTGGCCGGCTGGCCGCTCTGGCTCTCCAGCAGCTGCACCAGGAAGTTGATGTAGCGCATGGCCAGGCGCAGGATCTCGTTCTTGCTCAGCTTCTTCTCCGGAGGATGGGTGGGGATGAGCTTGCGGAGTTCTGCAAAGGCGGTGTTGACGTTGTGCTGGCGCCAGCGCTCCCGTGTGTTGGTAAACACTTTCCTGGTCATGGTGCTGAGGACACGGACAGAAAATTAATTACATGATACTTAAGCCTCCGTTTTAAATCTTAACATTTGTTTGTTATTCTTGTTTTTTTATGTTTGTGTTCACAGTTTATTGTGAAATAGGAATTTAGTGGAATGCATTCTGTATTTGTTCTGTAAAAAAAAAGCTAAAATATTAACTTTTTGACGCATCATCTTCCAATGATGTGAAGCAATAAGCTGTAAATATTTTACACAAAAACTAGTTAAAAAAAAATTTGTTCTGCTAGACCTAATAATTTGATTTTTGTGATATATTCACAGCTATGACATCTACAAAATAGCAAATAAATTAAAATACATTTGAATTTTTTCCTTCTATGTCTTTTTCTTAGAATAATCAGCTCATCCGCTTTAACTCATTTTATTTTGCATCACCGCTGCAAGCAAAAAGAACATGTCCTGTTTCTTTTTCTTTTTTTTTTTAACTCATCATTATTTATCATCCAAAGCGGAAGCATTGCAGCATTGCAGCTCAAAAGAAGGAAATCCTTCAGCACTAAACAAACGTCTCACCTGTACGTATGCAGAAATGTGCAGAAATCTGAGGCAGAGCTGTTATCCACGGGTCATCGGTGTCCGGGAGTCTTGCGTGAAATGTCCACTCGGTTCTATCTTCTCATGCTCAGATAGATCCAAATGAGCGAAAGGGAAGGAGCGTCGGACGGGGAGGGATGGGGAACTGAGAGAGAAGAGGGGTGAGAATGCTGCATGCTCGCATCTCACATTTTATAGCAGGGTGAGCCCCATTGTGTGACGTGTCCTGTCGTGAAGCCTGTGTTCATTGTGTGCGGTCAGTGCGATTGTTGCAATGCACACCCCCTCTGTCCTGTCAGTTCAAACAAATACACGGTAAATAATGATGATAGGTACCATAAGTCATCACTGTAGGTAATTATTTGTTTTTTGCTCAACATTTGAGCACATATTAGTTTTTTTTATGATTTAACAGCTTTTTAAGTGACTATTTGCACTGCTTTTATGATTCATTGCTCATTTAATCCTTGGAGGTTGCTATTAAAGGTGACAAACTCCTATTGAAGTGAAACTGAGACATTTGTCTCTCTGATCCTTCTCTTACTGCTGTGGACACTTATTCCTTTCTGTTTCTCTGACATTAGGCATGGACAACCCACCGTCTCTCCGCCAAGGAAAAAGACATTGATATCACTGCTTCTCTGCTTTTGAATTCAGCCTGATTGGGCCACAAAAGGTAAAAATACCATATCCAGATTGACAGTGGAACAATATGGGTTTTGTTATGACTGTGGTAATCTTGTTGAGCCGTTCCAAGGGGCCACACATAAATTACAGGCAAAGCATGGAGGAAGACGGTCTCTGACTCACCTCTCTGCAGCCACTCCTCACTCCTCTGCCTCCCACTTGCAACCACTGCTCAGAGAGGGGGAGAGAAAAAAAACTATCCTAGTTTAACCAATTGTCACTGTTCTTTTTTCACCCTTCAAGTGTTGTTTCAAAGATGCAGCTTTCCATAAAAGTCCCTGTGTGGAGTAGGAATTTACATAATCCGATTAGGGGTTGGGATTAGCCCACGCCCTGGAGAACAGGCCTGATGGGGGCCGTTTTCTGAATTGGCCATTCATGGGCCCTGCTGCACGTCCAAGAGGCTGCACCTGCAGGCCCGGCGCTGCCGCTCCCCGCGACTCTCAGCCTCTGCTCCAGCTCTGCAGACACTCACTCTGCTGGCTGCTTCAGCCAGTTTGTGGAAAAACATCATACCTGTTTCAGGGACAGGTGATTGTGAACCTTTAAGGACAAGCCACTGATATTTTCCTCATCTGTGTATTTAATTTAGTTGCTGAACAGTTTTACATACAAAGGAATTATGTAATACTTTACGTTTGCATAAAGTTTTTTGGGAATGAACTCTTTACGTTTTTGGGGTCAAAGCTTTGATCTTTTAAGAACAAACCAGTTAAAGAATGATATAAACAGTCAGACTTTCATCAGTCATGTTTTTATTTCTTGTTCATGCTTCAGACCCAATTGTTGCTTCATCAGATGTCTAAAGGAACTTAATGAATTGTCAGAATGAATGAATCCTGATGACTTGTGCTGCATTTAATCCCTTCCAGGTTAATGATCAATATTTTCTGGTTATTTTGTTTACATCTTGGTGATTCAGAAATCAAAAATTATTTTTTAATCGCAGAGGGAAATTGTAAAATTGTATCCTTAAGTAGCAACACAGAGGTACACATTAAGGGTTCGCTGGGAAAATACTAATCTGTTGGATCTGATCCTCAGATCTCTAGTCCACAAATTATTTCTCTCTTGCCCCCCAAAAAGAAAAAAAAAACGTATGAACTTTGATTAAACTTGATATTTGATGCAAAATAATAAACCTTCTACTTACGCACAATAAGGATGGAAACAAACATAAATGGAGTAATTAGTATAGCCTACAGTAGCTGCAGTTCAGCAGTAAATTAACATTTTAACATCAAAGCTACACTTGCATCATATTTCAGTTTATTTCATTCTGCAGTATCAGCTGATACAGTAAGATGTTATTCTATTTAAAAAAAATGAAAAAAAGATCATCAAGCTGAGTTTTGTTTCCACTCATCTTAAATCTGGGCTCCTATTTAAGGAGGGCAGGAGGGATACACACAGGTGACAGCTAATTGCAGCCTGTGATGAAAGATAACGGCAGAGTGACCTTTAAAGCTGAAGCCAGAGCAGAATCTAATCTGAAGGAAGCTTTGGTTTAAACAGCCTGTTAATTCCCACATTATCTCCCCTTTCCTTTTCAGTGCGGAGCTCCAGTATAGTCAGGAGCCATTACTGCAACATTAGGCTGCTGTTCACCTCGCCTTCATTCTGGGGACTCCTTTGACCACCCTGCTGACCGCTTTTGTTCCTGTGCCCGTAAAAAAACAAACCATTTCTCACTCTTTGTTTGTCCCTCGCTTCTTAGAAGGCAAAGGCCAGCAAGATAGAGACATAAAAAAAAAACAGGGGAGACTGTCAGGTTATTGATGGTAGCTAACCAGTGCTGGATGTGACTGGCCAGAGGCAGGGAGGCTTGGAGTCTATGTCCCCGGGGTCGTCTTTGTCTGGGGATCATTCCTGAGGGAACTGGCTTCACTCTGCTGGCTCGTGAAGATAAGCACTCTCTCCACATGCTGAGAGACCACGATAAGGGGATTGCTTCACTAAATTATAAAAAATAAGAGAAACCCCACCAATGGAGCTGCTAAAATGAGAGACTTTATCAGTACAGCTGGGAAAGACCCTCGATCTCACTCTTCCACCCATAAATCACTTTTTGTTTGAGCATGCTCAGTATAGAGGAAAACAAAAAGATAAATGTACACATAGTTATAATTATGTTTAATCTAATTTAGCGTTTTTTTTCAACAATATAATCAAAACATTTTTCATTTAAAAACAGTTTAATAAACTGATAAATCATTTTAAATTAACTGGTTAAAATGACTAAATATTGCCCTCACAAGTTTACATGTTTAGGAAAATGTCTATGTAGGAAAACATTAAATGTTACGGAACAATATGAATGATTGTTTCATATTTTGAACTTAATAAAAATGAACAATAAATTGTTATGAAGTTTGTAAAGAAGAAGAGATGTGTTAAAAACCTGCTTAAATATAAAATTTAATTTAATAAGATTTTTTATCAGGGCTGTATGAAAACAAAAAGGTAATTCCCTAAATGAACAAAACATTCTCTGACTTTCATTCAGACCTAAAGCAACCTGAGCCTGGTCTGTCCGTCGCTTCTGCCTGGAACTCTCTCATAGCTTAACCTCCCCTTCTTTGGTGCCAACTCTGAAAATTAAAATGAGAAAATATGTTGGCTTGAAACCGTGGAAAATGATTTATTTTTACCTAAAAATAATCTGTAGATGGGAATGCACATGAAGCCACAATGATTTACCTAAACCAAGCCGGTTAGCTGGTTCCCCACTCCTCTTCCTCTCCTGACTTCTCCAACACTTGGTGCCATAGTTCACTGAAAGTGTCTCATCTTCTCTAGAGATGCTGCCATTAGTGCTTTTACTTTGAATCCATGAGAGACCACGGGGGTTGTAATGGCTGTGAGGAGGCTGGATGTCACAGAGAGCGGTGGGATGAGGGGATAGTACAGGGTTGGCTAAATGCTGCAGGATGGGACTGGGAGTGAACGTGAGGTCCAGTCTGAGGGGACTGTCAGCTGGGTGTAAGTGTGAGGTGTAATCATGCGGTGGGGTCCACTCATAGTTTACTCTTTCAACAACCCTCCCTGCTACCCCTGCTCGGTTTTTCTGGAGAGGAAGCCTACTCTCCTCTCTCCAGAGATCACTGCCGGCCCAGCTGGTTTGGACATGAACATCTGGACTACCAAATGATTGACTGGGGTCAAGTCTGAAATCTGGAAATGCAGGTTCTTCTCCACCAAAGGGGTCCTCAAACAGGAAGCTGGAGTTGTGGTCGTGGGGGAGGAGATCTAGGTGCAGAGAGTCGGCGGGCTCACAGTCTGCAGTGTGGCTCCAAAGATTCTGTGAAGGGTCGGTCTGCTGGATGGTCTCAGGAGTGACGGACTGAGTTTGTTTGGGTTCTGTATTTGTTGAGTACAGAGAGGTGGTGTCACTGAACATCTACAACCAGGGAAAGACAGGAGGGCAAACAATGGAGATGAGCATGTTTCCCAGCAGATAAAACCCTGCTCACTGTATAGATGTAAACCAATACAAGGTTTTCCAGCCTAACTTTGTAAGTGAAAGGAATTTTTTTTTATTCCACACAGAAATGTTAAAGACTCTGTTAATGGGTTTAGTTCAGCTCTTCTTAGCTTGTTCAGTTTTTTCTTGTGGTGACAACAAAGCATGCTGAATTGCTTTAGTCTCTAACTCTGAAACATAGACACTGCTATAAATGCTAGCAGAATGTTTTTACATGTTTCCCACCTCTTACACAATTGACGGAAGCCCTTTAGGACCAGATCTATATAACCATGTTTAGGTATTTTGACTTCGCAAAAGCACAGCTGTAATCATGAGGATTGCATTCAGCGTAGATAAAGTTCTGCATCTGTGCATGTTCTGAAACTAACTAAAGGCAGAAGTGGAATGCAGGATTTCATTTTTACACCTGAGCTAAACATATACTGAAGTATTTACTCACATTTGCACATATCACTATCACAATATTCAACAATTTTAATCATGCAGCCGTAGTTCATAAATGCATCGTACTTTGTAATAGATAAATATTAAAAATTATACACACAAGTAGTCTTGTGAAACCTTCCATTTGTAATTGGTCCTTTCTGAGAGAAAACACTTTTATACTAATGGCTGATTGCCCAAAGTAATCACTGAGAGATGAAGCGGTATCTATGATAAATAACGACATGAGCCTGAACCTAAAAAGTTGAGTGGACAGAAAATAAACTCCCCAGTATAAATACCAGAACTAAAAAGCCTGTCCGCTGGATTTAAGTGTGACTATGTGCTCTCAATTACCTTGAGGACTTTCTGTGGCACTTCAGGAAGCAGCTCCTCCAGCTGAGTGATTGAGGCCCCCAGGAGCCACTGCAAGGAGGGAGCTCTGTTCAGCATCAGCTGGCTGACCAAAGGGTTAACACAAGGAAACTGTGACAGACAAACTTCCTCCTGGAGGAAAAGCAAAACATGTAACGTCATGCAGGATCATTTAAGAGGAAAAGTAAATTTAGCTACTTTCAGACTTTAAATATTTATTTTTACTTGAATAAACACCACTTTTATTGAGAGTAGAGTATCTCTACAGAGTATATACTGTAATAAACATTGTTTGGAAAGAAAAAATCACAATTTTCTTGTAATCAAGAAAATTAAGAAAGTACAGAAATGCCTGATGATAAATCCAGAAAGCAATATTATTTACGTTTAATTTTCTATTTAATTTTTAATTTATCTACGAAATATTTAAGTTTTTTGCTGTCATTTATTCTTCTTTTTTTACTTTCAGGAAATGTGTTTTGTCAGTCTTGTCTTCATGAAGCTGGGGAAAGTTAATAGCACTGAATCTTTTGAGGAAAATAAACTTGAAGGGTTGACTATTAAGGATCAGTGATGTAGTTGCTGAAGCTGGTCTTTTTCTTTTCCGAGCCTTAATTTTGGGATGTTATAATCACCTGTGAAGGAATCACGTTCAACCAGTCCCTGTTGAGATAGCTGGAAGGCTCTCTGTCACTGCCCATCAGGGTGGTGAAGCAAATCCGGTTGATAAACTTTGCCATTTCTAAGACTTCTGACACAATCAGCACCTGAAAACAAACATAACAGGACATGAACTGACTGAGTGGTGTGTAATTTTAAGATTCAGAGAGAACAATTAGTTAATCAAAAATTATTAACTCTATTGACCAAAGACAACAGGAATCTGAAATTATTCCTCTGAATGTAATTTAAGTCCATCTAGTTCAACAGAGTTTAGAGAATCAGAATCTATTTGTCATTATATGTGACATAAAAAAAAATAAAAAACTAGCTGGAGATTTAGAACAGGGTGTCCAGCTCTGGTCCTTGAGGCCTGCAGTGCTGGAGTTTTTAGATGCCTCCCTGATCCAACATGCCTAATTCAAATAAAATGGCTCTCCAACAGCTTGTTGTCAAGTTCCATTAAAAAATGTTGAACCATCAATCTGATTCCTGTGTGCTGCAGCAGGAAACATCCAAATCCTGCAGGACAGCGGCCCTCCGGAACTGACCTTGAATCGGAGTCAGAAAAGGTGTCCTTTTGTACTCTGCACTGTGATTTTTTAATTACTTTCTTCAATTTACAAACCACATGAAGAGTGATCTTTACCTGAACGAACAAAGATAACAAATTTCCGCGGACTTTTTGCCAGAATCATCACAAAACGATTTTGTTAATGTTTCATGAACACTCTTCTGTTGGGTCATACCACGGATGATTAAACTATTAATAAAACTGTATGTTTAACTGTGTTTTAGTCTCAACACTGTGCAGTTGAAAATAATGAGCTGTGACAGGAGAGAAAGTGAGTGATGATTGCTCCACGTTCAACCTTCACATCCAGAGCCTCGGGCTTCGTACCGAACAGCACCAGAGACGAATAAACTAACACCAAGTTGGTGAAAGCTTCGCTGGAAAACCTGCCAAAACACACAAACACACAATAAGGCTTTGTGTGATGTGCGTGTACTTGTCTTTCTCATACTGTGAGGACCTACCCCCCTTTTCTAGGGGAAATATTTAAAGTACCCCAAAATGTAGCCCAATGCTACAGGTCGAGGTGAGATTTGGAAACTCAGCTGGTGTAACGCTGTGTGTTAATACTGACCCTCCCCCCCCACTGTCAGGGCAGTGCAGGATGAGCCAACAGCAGTTGTACTGTAGAGAGAGTGCAGTCAGCCTCATCACCAGTCCCTCGCTGGCTCGCTCCTCACACAGTTCATCTCCCTCCTAAAAACACACACACACACGCACGCACGCACACTGAAGTGAAGAACAGAGTATGACAGGCAGTGTCTGTTTATTAACATAGCATTTATAACTTTACCTCCGACCCTCTTTGTTGGAGAGTAAATAATTTGGTTAAGAGTTAAACTCTTAACCATTTGTAAATCAAATGTTGTGTTTATTTTGTGACATCATGTAAAACTAGATGATTCTTATCCAGGAATAAATACCCCTAGAAAACCGAGTGTTTTTTTTCAAATGTGATTTTAGTTAATTGGTGGGTCTTTGAGGAAAATTCAATGCAGTGTAATTTTATGCATTTTCATACTAAACTCAGGAACATTATCAGAGGGAAATAGTGGACAGCCAGTTTCACAGGAAATCAGTTTGTGATCAGCTGTTTTTGTGAGGACCATTTTGAATGCAAAGGACAATTTTGCTTGGCTTCACTTTGAAAATCAAGCCTTATTTCTTCCAACTCTTTGAAGGTCTGTGTGAGTCCAGCTTATAATCACATTTAAGTTAGGACTGGGGTTGAACGATTATACCATACCAGAGCGGGTCCTTGTAAAGATGTGTGTGTCGTGGTACCTGAACTATGATGGCAGTGCTTTCATCCACTGTGATTACCGCGTAGTTATAGATCCCTCCAAGCTTCAGCAGAGTCGGAGGGTGGCCCCTCTCCAACAAACTAATATTAAAGCTGTAAAGCAGACAGACACAAGTTAGATACCAACTTCCAACCAAATGCAAAATGAGGAATCGTTGCTATGAACAGCAATTTGCTGAAATTAAAATGTGTCTTTCTTATTTTTGAAATTGAACAGACACTGGTCACACTAATGTTACTAGTGAGGATCAACAATTTAACATTGTTCATCATGTCTAGAAAAAAATCAGTCGGCATCTTAAACTGATGTTTCTGTAGATGGAAGACATAGAGGCATATGAGTGCCGAAACAGTGAGAATCAGGTCCGGGGAAAAATGATTAATGATCATAACATTGTTACTGTGTCACCTCTGCTTTGTTTTTATACAAAAAGATTTATGTAACAAAATTCTACAAGCAACCTAAATATAACAAATCTAACATAACATATAATAGTTCAAATATAACTAAATATAACAATAAAGATTTTTGTATTTCTTATTTCTCTGAGATAAATTAATAATCAGTCGTGATCACATTCACCATCCTCTGAGTTTAGAGTGAAAACTGTTTGGTTTAGCAACTGTGAAGTTGTCCTGTGTCAAAATCTCTCTAATTTTAATAATGAATCAACAACACTAAATGAGATCTTTGCTTACATTTAAAAAAGCTCTTCTAATATTTGAAAGCAAATTTAGCTTCACTGTGTTTTTCCCCCTAACAACATTTTATCACGTGGACCATAAACCATAACAACCAGTTATCATTATGTAGATGCCACGTTACGCACATGTTCTTAACTTATATAAACTTATAGAAAAGCTCACTTTGACTCGAGCGCCTGTTGCAGCAGGTGGCAGTTACGAAGCCCCTCCGTCATAAACAACACGTGAGGCACGTTGTCCTCCAGAGACCACAAGGCTTTCTCTACGTCTTTAGGGGACATAAAACACAATCAACAGGAGAAAAAACATTTCTGACCAGCAGAGTGAATCATTGCTATGTGGTAGCAACAGACCAGCGTCAGAGATGATGGTGGTGAAAGTGACGTGGCTGATGGTCCTCTCACTGCAGACTGTAGACCATGGAGACTGGCCTGGGTGGTCAAATTCCACCACAAGAGAGAAACAGGTCCAGGGAAAGTCGGGGCCTATATGCCGCTCATACACCACCACACAATCACTGTCACACACACTTATGAAGCAGGATAAAAGAGCAAAAACTGTTTTATTGAAATAGTGCAGATTGTTTATTTCTTTCCTTTACTACACCATTTGACCATGCTCAGTAAAGCTTCTGTCTTTTTTGCTCAAACAGCACAAAGTAAAAACTTGTTTACCTTCATGTTAATAAATCAAAGAGTGTTAGGAACATTTTTTCAATTTTCCATCAGTCCAGGTTAAAAATGACCATCACAAATTCTGGGAGTATCCCTGAAAGCATCACTGTGCAGCAAAATGACAAGCTGAACAGGAGAGTACAGCCAGACAGCTGTACATTTTTACCTGCTCACCACACTGGCACCATTTAGCTTTGTTGTATCAGGATAAATTGAAGTTGCAGCAACACCTGCGACAGTCACACAAATAAATGGATTAATCTTCTTTTAAATGGAAGCTCAACACTTCTACAGCTCATTGAGTATATTATCACTGCTGATGACTGTAATTACAGAAATGTCTGATAGAGATGAAGAGCTACTCACCAGTCACTTGGTTCAAACTGTTGATGATCATCAATCTGTTTTCATCAGCCTCGACTGACAGGATGACAAGAATCTTCAGAAAGAAAACAATAACTAGGCTTTTATCAGTTTGCAAATTATTTTCAACTAAACAAATCTGAAGCATAAAATTAGCACTGGACACCCAAAAACAAGTATTTTATCTCTGGTGAGAACTGACTTTATTTGCAGTGCTGCAAGCTTTCCTGCTGGGCAGCCATTCAACCAGCAGTTGCTGCAGCTCCAGCAGCTTGGGGTCAGACTTCTGCTTCTTGTGACTGATGTAGAGGATGATCCACATCTTTCTCAGCAGCTGCTTCAGACTCTGCTCTGCACACGTCTCAGCTGCCTTTGTCAGGTACTCTTCAGAGAGGACAGGATCGTAAATATAACACTTATGATTTAAAGGGCCCAAAACTTGCGGTTCAAACAGTTTAGCATTGTTTACATGAGGAGTTTCACGTTTAACACATTCATTTGTTTGAAGTTAAGGTAGCTCTGCACATTTAAAATGAATTTATAAATATCTTGGTTTCTGCTTCCAACACTTTTGCTATATTGTGAGCAAATCAGAATAGCAAACATGTTTTCATACAAATGTAAGCTACTTGAAAGCACTGCACATAACTTTAAAGTTACTGCAGGTTGGTGGCAGTTTTCATACTGACCCAGCCCAGTCCTCAGGTCACACTTCAGCAGCAGCTCTTTGAAAGTCACAAGCACATGGATCAAAGCTGCCTGGTTGAAAAGCTGCTCCTGGTCTGCAAGCAACACAATGGGAACAGTAATGTGAACTTACAGAGAGGAGGTTTGATAGATTGAATCAAACAGAGAGAGACAAATCTTTATAAAATAAAGACACCACTATGATACCTCTGATAAGCTCTTCGCTCTGTGCAGGAGACCTGCAGAGCGCTCTCTCCTGCTGTTTGAGGAAGAAGTGTGTTTGGTCCGGAGCCATGCTGCTAAAGTCTCCCCATGTTGGGAAATTAAGCCCCAGCTCTTTGGCAGAATTCAAGCAAGGCCGAGCGAAGGCCAGAAGCTCACAGTAGGCGTGCAGCTGGCTGTCTGCAAGGCAGTGCAGAGGTTTAAAAAGCCCCAATCCTTTCCACTCAACACATCACCACTGAGGTTTACTTTAGTCAGTGAGAACAGTGATCTGGTAGGTGAACATGAATAAGACATGCTGTATCAAAAAGTAACAGTAATGTTTATAAGAATAATTAAATGAACTGATTTCAGATGTACTGAAATAAACCTGAAACATTTAAGTGTGTAGCTCTTTTTCCACACCATTTAAAGTATAATGACCTCAAATGAAGTCAAGAAAAAACTTAAAGGATATTTCTAAACTTTGCTTATTTGAAACAAAATTAATTGGACACAAAATTGTGCTCTTTTGGTTTCAGTGTAGTCTTGCTGGAGGTGTGTTGAATGAGTCCCACCTGTGGGCTGAACCTGCAGGACTCTGCTGCCTTGTCTCTCCTGATGGTTAGACTGACTTAAAGCTTGACTGATGGGTTGAATTCTCCCCTCAGCAGAAGGTTTCTGCTCTCTGGCAGCATTTCCTGACACAGCGATGCTCATGTACGCCGGTCCCCTGCCAGGTGTTTGCATCTGATCTGAAGGAGGCTGCAGCTCCATCGGTGGCATTTGTTGGTTCATGTCTGCAGCTAATTTACAGAGAATGAGGAGTTTTCTGTATTTGAATATTATTTCCCTTGTGGGATTGTTTACTGTAAGTATCTATATATCAATATACACACAAAATACAACAATACAAAGCTATATGTATTCATTAAATTAAAACATTTTGATTGATGTAGCATTTTATAAAGGTACTTAAACATTTCCATGTAAACCTGGTGTAATCTACACTTGCTCCTGTTTGGACCCTTCTGATTATCAACAGCAGTCAACCATCAGGAAACCTGCTCAAATTATTCAGCTAAAACTTTTAATCATAACATTTGTTCAGCTTTACTGCTGACTCACAAGTTTTTTCTTACTTTATTAATCTTTGATCCCACTGATCCCTCAGAAATCATTGAAGCATTTGTGTAAATATTTAAAGGAGCTAAAAGCGATTTTTTTCGCCGTTAGGCGGCGTACTGTGGAGCTGTCTCAAACCAAAACAAAGCCTGTGTCAATCAATGCCTCTCTACCTCTCCCCCAACCGAAAAACCA
>JAVQJG010041459.1:0-47452 GCA_036024015.1 Craterocephalus amniculus | reverse complement strand
AATTAATCTTAAATGTTAATAAGATAATACCTTTAACATACACAAAAGCCACCTGATTTTATTATTAGGCCACTGATGATTTGCATACTTTGAAACCTGCTGTTTTCAGCTGCAGCACTTCACTGGTACAGTCTTGTGACACTTGATGACTTAATGAAAGCGTATTTGCTGGGTTAGGTATATCTCTGTATAGCCGATATACAGGCCTAATTTTCTACCATATAGCAAGTGTAAGTTAATCTCTAAAAATCACTATCTTCTTCAAAATCCGATTAGATTTTTTTCTAGTATGACATTGAAAATTAGCTATCAGGCTTCAATGATAAGCACGTTTTTGATTAAAGACCTAACCCAGCATGGAGAGTATCAGCGTTATGCAGAGTTCTGCAGAGTTCTGCAGAGTTCTGCAGAGATGTCATTCTTCAGAGATTTTTCAAGGAGTTGTGTTTTTCTATCTCATTCTTTGAATAAGTTGTTCATTTGGATTAAAGTTTGGCAGTGATCATGGAGAGAGGTTGTTGCTTTCACCCTTTCCTCCTTTGAAACTCTTGTGGTTGCTGTAGTGCTACGCTTATCCTTGCTCTGTAAAGTTCTTTTAGTCACTGGAGTTGTCCTGTTGCAGCATGTTTGTAGACTCCTATCTAGAGGTGTCATTAATCTGAACACCTTTTGCGCTCATGCACCTCCACATCATCATGCTCCCACTTCCATGCTGCAATGTCTGCAACAGGCTTTCACTGGACTCTTTCTGAGCCAAATCCATTTATCTTGGTCTAATTTAAGGGAAAAGTGCGTTCCCAGTAAATAACAAGCTTATTTTCATGTTAATGTGTTTTTTACTATCCATACATGTACTTTTTATGCTGTGGTGTCCTTTAGACCTTCTGCCACACAAACTGCTTTTCAGAGCTCTTTCCATCACTGTGACATCTAACGACAAATTATTTATTATCTTTTTCAATTCTTCTTTCTGGGGAATTGTTATGAGGTGGCTTATCCTAAATGCTGAGGGCACCTGATCTGGTTTGATGCTGGTTTCTGAGTTTTGTGTCATACAAATGTCCACTTTGATGCAGAGAGCTTGTATCTTGTTATATTGTGTTATTTTGCCATGCCCTGTTGTTTTCGTATTTGGTTGTTCATAGGAGAAAAGACTGAATAATGTAGTTATTATATATTATTGAATAATTTGACTTTTTAATGTTACGCAGAGGTGCACTATCATATTCTGCATGTAAAATGACACACAAATACTCATTGCATTGTATCATTTAGTCTTCTTTTTTTTAAATTCTTGAAAAGAACTTCGACTTTAGTTCATTAAATTTTTTTTTCTTTAACATCAGTATAAATATCTGCTGCTTTGTAAATGTATTTCATATTTTATGTGTGTCCACAGTGGCCATGGCCTTCGTTAGGAGTGCAGTTCGACGAGTCGTGTCAGCGCTGCGGCCTCCTCTCTCTCCTCTGTTCCGAGCCAGCACTCGGTCCTACAGCTCCGAGCAAACTAAAGAAAAGAGCGTGCCCTATGAGAAGACCCTGAAACAGGAGGATGGAGCCTCATCTGGACCCACGAAGCCTTTGCCCAGGTTGGCTACTTGGATGGATGGCTGGATAGACTGTTTACTGCTTTAAAGTAATGTTTCAATATTAGAATACATTTAATGGCCTTTTATCCATCATAATGATTTTTTAGATTTTGACAATGATAATGTGCTTATGTTGTTAAATTAAAGGTACAGATGAGGCTTCTTTAGCCCTATGGGGATAGGACTAGCATCATTCCTCTACTGTTCTGTGAAGAAAAAAAACTGATATGTTCCTTTAAGTAAATACATGTTTTCTCTTTGGCTTAACAAATGCTGTGACTAATAAAAAAGGCATTGCTCTTCTCTGTCTTTGAAAGTTTGAAAGTTTGAAAGTGAAAAGAACTTTGAAAGCTCACCAGCAGCTTCCTCTGCCCTGTCAGGTCGGCTGATGTGGTGGTGATTGGAGGAGGCAGCCTGGGCTGTCAGACCCTCTACCACCTGGCTAAAATGGGGGTGACCAACGTAATTATGCTGGAGAGAGACAGACTGACTGCTGGCACCACCTGGCACACTGCAGGTAACAGACTGGGAGGAGATTGGCAGGTGGAAGTGCCGGGTCTTCACCTGACGTGAAACCTAAAAGTGACTTTTTATGCTGCTGGTCAGTCCACAGAGGTCAAACTTTTATTCTAACAGACTACTTGAGCTTCAAAAAGATTATGTGCCCACCTGCAAGTTTTTAGTGAAAGTGTTTTTGGTCACCGGCTGATCCGCCTGTCCATTGATAGGCCTGCTGTGGCAGCTCCGTCCCAGTGATGTGGAGGTGGAGCTCTTGGCCCACACCCGCAACGTCATCAGCAAAGACCTGGAGGAAGAGACGGGTCTCCACACAGGTTGGATCCAGAACGGAGGACTCTTCATCGCTTCCAACAAGCAGAGGCTGGATGAGTACAAGCGACTTATGTCGGTAAGGAATGAAGCGGATCTAAATGGTGTTTAAAAATGAAAAGCACTAATTAATACACATGAAATTGTGTAATGTCAATATAACAAAGACATTTTGACATTTTTTTAATTAGATTTGTCTGGTGTCTGTTCAGAGAAAATCACAATTTGAGTCCACTGATATATAAAACTGCGGGACTCTACACTGAAGCTCCAGCTTTTTTTTTGGACGACCACATATGGATGAATCGATCAAATCATTCTCTCCGCGCAGCTTTACAGCAGCGGTGTAGACGAGGCTCTTAAAAAGATTTTTTCCAGCTCATTGAAAGAAGATTAAATAGTTTTTTCTGTGTTTTGTTTGCCGAAATGCCAAAGAAAATGTCACAGAGCCTATTTCAGCATCATGCAGAGGTTAGTTTGATATGGAATTAATTGGTGTTAGATGTGATTAGCCATAAAAGGTTTCCATAACAACAGACTCTGAAAGGTTTCTTTCGAAAGACCAAAAGAAAAAAACAAAAACACAAAGCAGTAATGTGTGATGAATGTAAAGTTAATTACACAGAGGTTTGACCTTGTGGTGGGTAAATTGCAAACTCTAAAACAATCTAATTTTGAGGACACAAAAGATTGCCTCTGTATTCCTCTTTCACCAAACAAACCTGTGCTTTCAGAAGAATACAATCATGATTACACAATATATTGGACTATTTTTGCATTTAAATGCGGGTTTGCCAGTTACTTCAGGCCATTGTGTAATGCACATACAGTATATTCTTCTCCACTGCGGCTGTGAGGCTTTTATCCAAAAGTTGGAATAGTGTAAATAGATCACATTGGCTTGCAAATAATTGAAACTGTAATCATTGAAAGCGGGGAAAAAGTGGCATGAAATATTTAAAAAAGATGCATTTTGCTTATTGATTTAATACCAGCAACTAATTTTAAAAAGTTGAGACAGATTAGCCTTTATTACAGTGTTCACATCATACAAAGCAGGAACGGAGAAGACCGGTTTTTACAGTATTAAATGTTTTCTATTCTATTTTCAGTGTAAGACATGGATTTACAGTCTGACCAGTTCAAGACCTTTGTTCTTTTATACTGGATCAGAGCAGGATACTGCCCAAAAGCGAAATTTAGCCTTCAGTAGTAATGCTGACTCAATGTTTAAGTTGTATTTGTGGATCCTGTTTACTTATAGTTTCCATCCCATGCAATGACTTTTGTCTGTTTCTGGTACAGGGGCATCTGAAAACCTCAAGATTACTTCCTTGTCTTTTCTGCATTGAGAAACTTTATTCTTGAATTTTTCCATAAATCATGTTACCATTAAGTTCTTTTGCTCTTTGATTTGTTGAGTTTGTTTATTTAAATTGTAAAAAGTCTCTTTGTAGAAAGTTGAGCACATTTGCTAAAATATTAGATAATGATACTATGTAAGTAGTACCACGTTTTGGCAATATTTAGTCTACTAATATCGAGTATGCAGCACGTACCCACAAATATGTCAAGGTTAGAAAAAGACTGTCTTCTCTTTTTGTTTTAGTTGGGAAAGGTTTATGGCATCGAATCCTACGTCTTATCACCGGCAGAGACCAAGGACCTCTATCCACTAATGAATGTTGACGATCTTTACGGTACGCTGTATGTCCCAAAAGACGGTACCATGGACCCTGCAGGCACCTGTACCACCCTGTCCAGAGCCGCCACTGCCAGGGGAGCCACGGTAATGAGGGCTGATTTACAAACCACTTCTTTCCTGGTGGAACCAGTCTGCTCTGACTAGGCCTCGGAAACTTCTCTCAAAGGTCCAGTCAGTCACAATTAGTGATGCAACCTCACATTTCTGTGTTACATAAGTTGTTTCAGTACTGTCTGATGTGATCATTTTCATTTCAGGTAGTCGAAAATTACTCAGGGCAGAGTATAAATAACATCATTATCTCGCAAGATAACAAGATACCTTTGCTGTGTCATTTGGCAAAAGAAACATTTATTATTCGCTCACAAAGTTACTGACAGGATCCACTATCTTTTACTGATCCGTTAGTTTGCATAATATTTGCTCTGCATACGAAAGTATCTGTTTTCAAATGCAGCAGGGGTGTACACCACCTCATATTGATATTCTAATGTTGCAGACCTTTGGGTTAAATTGGGTAAATACCAATTGATAAATCTGTGAGATCTGAAAATACAATCCTAAAAATAGAAACAGGGGAAAGTCATAACCCACTTTAATTTATTTGCCTAATGCATTGCAGTCTGTAGATGTCTAATAGTCAACTTTACTATTAATTATTATATGCAGTTCTTAAGGACAGAAATCCTGACTCTAAAGTTATACTGATGATTTACAACTTTCAGGATAAGTTTATTTAACATCTCAGCTTAACATGTGAGTAATACCACATTGTCCTGATTCATTCAGGTTATCGAGAACTGCCCTGTTACTGGCATTCAAGTACGGACCGACGACCTTGGGGTGAAGAAGGTAAAGGCAGTGGAGACGGCCCATGGGACCATTGAGACTCCGTGTGTGGTGAACTGTGCAGGTGAGTTCAGACAATATTAACTAATCAAAACACATATGATTATTCTTTATGTAACTGATGTTCTCTATGTAACTTGATATTTCCATCAAAAGAAGCAACTTAACGTTCACACTGAAGAATGGCAAAATAATCTTATTGAAATTGTCTTCCATTGTTGCATGCAGGTGTATGGGCCACCAAACTGGGGGAAATGGCAGGAGTCAAGGTTCCCCTTATTGCAATGCATCATGCTTATGTGGTGACTGAGAGGATTGAAGGCATTCAGGTAGGATCACCTCCAGTTATGTCAGGATTTTTTTGTCTAAATTCCCCAAAGAACCTATTTATAATGTGTATATATGATATATTCACACATAAATGGATTTAAGGGGGTTGTCTGTATGTGTGTGTGTGTGTGTGTGTTTTTGATATATACATAGAACTTTTCTAAGTTTTTTTTAAACTTGTGAAGCACTTTGTGTTGCTTTCTGTATGATAGGTGCTATATGAATAAAATTTGATTTGATTTGTTAAAATTCATTTAATAAACATTTCCCCATTAACACTTTGAAATTCAAGCATTATAAATATAGATTTTTATAAATAGAATTTTATTACCATCAAAATCTCATTTTCCAGTTTATCTGACCAGCAGGGGGCACTGTAACCAAACCATTCCCAGCATGCAACGTTCAAGATTGCTGCTGTATTTGTGTGTGTACAATGTTTGTGTGAGAAGAAAATGGAGGTTAATTTGTATCTATTAATATTTGTGCTTGTGTGTGTGTGTGTGATTGGGTGTTCTGTGTGCTGTAAAACACATGTCTAACATGGCTTGTAACACGGTTCCCTGTATCTGTGCTTGTTAGCCTTGTTCATGTCAGATGTGTGTACGAGCGACTGGGCTCTTCCCCTAGAGGCCGATGGTTTCAGGGCAGACTGTCAGAGCTTCCATGTGATATGTAGTTGAAGCAGAGCTTAACCAGCATTACTGCTACATCATGTTCAGAGACATCGGCCCACACACAAAATGACACGGTCGCCCACTTGGATGTTGTCAGGAAATCTGTTCCCACCAGAGCGAGCTTATAGTCAGGTCACACATTTTATGCTGACCGTGTGTCTGTGTGTGTATGTGTGTGTGTCACCAGTGCTGGGAGACTGTGGTGACTTTGGTGAGTTTTTGTCATCGTTGCTGGTGTCTGTTTTTATCGGTGCTGAGTATTGATCACATGGAAAGGAGCTGTCAGACTGTGCTGAGAGCAGAGGAAGGAAGAAAAGGAGCACTTTGGCTTTTAGTGTTGGTGGTGAGCTGCTTTTTGAAATGTCAGCTTGTTCACTGGTATTTTGGTTTTTGTACCCGGAAAACCAATGGACTTCAGAATGATAAGCCCTCCTGACACAACGAAGACAGATAAGAGAGCTAACTACTTGTTAAACCCATCTAAAAAAGCATGAATTTATCTCGCTGGTTCTTTTCGCTTCTTTTCTAAAAAAGACTTCATGGTGTGTCAATAGCTGCAAAGTGATGCATAAAGAAATGCAGAGGTTCATTAAAAAATGTCATGGTATGTGCCACCGGTGATATAGAAATTATTATGTTAAAGTCTCATAATGCATTCCTTCTTTAGCGCATGTGCCCAGTGAAAGAGTTTCCTGACGTATACAGAATTTTATCCTTATGGTCTTGGTCTTGTTATCCTGTAGCAACCAGTGAGGATAGTAAGTTGTAGCCAGTTAGAGGCAGAGTTGGCTGGGTCATGGCTTTACCCAGATGCAGAGAAAAAAGAGCGGTGTGACGCACGTGGGTTTAGAAGCAGGTATGCCCAATGATGACTGAAAAATAAGAGGGTATTCCCCGTATATACTCGTGTATACCCTGGACTACACCTGAAAATTACTGAATTGTTCTGGTTGAATGTTTGCAGAACATGCCGAATGTCAGGGACCATGATGCATCAGTGTATCTGCGTCTCCAAGGCGACGCCCTCTCTGTGGGTGGTTACGAGCAGAACCCCATCTTCTGGGAAGAGGTAAGTCCATGTTAGTTGCTCTGGCACTTCCTCGTTAAGCAAAGTACGGCTTCATGATATCTATAATGAAAGTAATTAAGCAACTTTTACTCAAATTACATTTTAAATCAAGTACATCTTCTACATTTACTCAGGTAGATTTTGGATGGGTACTTTTACTTTTACTTGAGTAGAATTTAAGCAAGGTAAAGATACTTTTACTTGATTACAATTTTTCTGCACCTTTTCCACCTCTGTTTGAGATACTACACTTCAATAATTTGGTCAGTATTATACATTTTCCAGAAGGGGATGAACTCCTTGGATTTTAATGACCCATTCTCTCCACAACACCACAAACGTCATATTAACATTAATAGTAATCAATATTCATATTAATTGTTCTTTTATCATAACAGTAGCACAAGGGAATTTCCATAAAAGGTTGAAATAGCAAGAGGCTGTGAAAACTAATTATTCAGATTTCCTCTGACAAATGAAATAACTCCTGTTCTTTGTAAAGACTTGCTTTTTAAAGAGGGTAGGAGGAGGAGGAAGAAGGGATAATGACTTTAGAAATGTATCTCAATGGATCTGCACTTTCTAACAAGAAAAGTTTTTTTTGTCTTTGTGTTCTATATTTGTAACTTTTCATTTGTTAATGTTTGATTTATCCATTTATTGCAAATGTATGATTTCATATGGCATTTTAACCCTGTACCATTGCCATTCATGAGTATATGAAAGTCATCTGATGAGGCTTTTTTTTTTTTGTCAAATCATCGACAGTATCTTCTTGCTGCTTTCTCAACCTCATGAATTTCTTTTCTTCCATTGTGCGGCCTGCCAGTCTACAGAGGTTTTACATTTTAGAGGATTTCTTTGTGCAGCCGCAGCTTCTTTTGTTCTTGTTCTGTAACTGAGCGTTGCTTTGATGTCTAAAGGCAGAAGGAAGAAGAAGAGAGAAGAGATACAGAAAGGAGAATTAGCAGAGCGACAGAGAGAATAGATGCAATGTGAGTGATGATATGTAGGATTGATGGCTTGTGAGGGATTGAGAAAACTGTGGGGTTTGGGACAAAGAGCACTGTTCCTCCAGCAGAGTTTCACTGCCTGGTAATAATGTCAAACCCTGTGTACATATAAAAGCAGCTACAGTCAATGCACACATCCATCTGACATTCAGGTCCTATTAAAAACTGAAAATGTCATTACTAATTGAGATGAAACAGGAACTTCTGTCAGCATTCCCTCTGCATTAATACAAAACCCAACCTTTACCATAAGCAATTATTTCCAGCATTTCAAAAAGTTAAGTCAATGCTGTCTCTGAGCCTCCCTCTGATAGAGAAATTATACTTGCTCTGGGAACTGATACATTTTATTTTTTACTTTTGGGAGAAAAAAAATGAAAGTGAGGAGCCAAGTTTTAGTAGGAAGATGACCAGCAGAGTTCAGAATACAAGGAGAAATTCGTGACTTCGAAAGCTGCTGCACAGAGCCCAAACTGACAAGCTGGACTTCTTCTGAGTACCCTGAGTCATCCAGATTAGTGTGGGAGGGGAGGAATTTAAGGCAAGGCGGTTTGCATTGCTGGGCATGAGCTGTTGGAGATAAAGGCTACATTTTGGTTCTGCTCACAAGGAGGAAGCTGCAGGAGTCCAGATGGGAGAAAATGATTCTTTGGACAAGAATCAGAGAAAGAGTGGTCTGATTTGACAGATGTTTTCCTGATGAGCAGGAGAAAATCAGCAGGTGCCACATGCAACGTGTTGGCTGTAGCTTCCACCCTGCTCACACAGTGGGTTGTTTACAGTCAACATTTCATTTTAAATAGAATTTCTTTCTCATTTTACTTTTCATGTACATCAATTGATACCTCAAACTGTTTACATACAGGTTGTAAGCTGAAATCAGCACAATGTGTACAAAAAACATTGGTTTATTTCAACCAAAGACTTATTGCACATCTGTATGTGTATGGTTAAACTAAATAAGTAAGTCATGTATTTCTGTGTTTTATCGGTTAGGTGTCTGATAAATTTGCCTTCAGCCTGTTTGACCTGGACTGGGATGTATTCATGCAGCATATTGAGGGTGCAATAAATAGAGTTCCTGTCCTGGAGGAAATTGGCATCAAGTCAACTGTCTGTGGACCAGGTATACGTTCAGTCACACACCAACACACACAGCTCTGTTTTCATCTCTCAAAGGGGTATCACATTAACTGGAGATTTCATGGAGGGTTATCACTAAATATTCCCCACTTACCAACTGTGAAAAACCAGTTATCGTTAAATAATTTGATCTGTAACTATAACTAAAAGGCAGACAAGAAATGGTTGGCAGATGTTTTTTTTCCATTAAGGAAAGCTGAGTCCACATACTCAACATACTTACCACATAATATACTGTGTAGAAACCATTTTTCTTAGGAAGATTAAAATAATATCAGGTATAGCTCCTTTAATATCACATATGAACACACATCAGAAAAAATGTATATGAGGTTAAAACAACATTAGCAGCAACAGTTATACTTACTGTATGTCCCTGTGAGTAAAGTTCCCAATACAAGTTTTTTAATGAAAAACACAAGACTTTGACGTCTGACTGTCCCTTGAACATAGTAATATTTGTTATCTCAGTATAATCAACCCAGATCTGACTCCATCAGTGAAGACTGTGGAAGGTTTGCTGCTTGTGGTGGGTAAGCTAGTCAGGAGCAGAGGTGGATTGACAAGATGTGAAGATAATGTTCAGATCATATCGTCCAGGCTACCAGGAACATTTGGCTTTGAAGCATTCCAAGCGGTTTCCATTGATGACGTGCTGGCTGCTGTGGTTTAAGTTGTCTCTAAGAAAGAATTTGTCACATGAGGGTAAAATAATATATAACTTACAGTGTTACTGATATTTCAAAGTAAGCAATGATGCAAGATGAATTAAAGTCTTCAAATGCATCTTGTGATCAGCGTTGGAATTTGGTATTCTTTAACTTATATCAAATATTAAACCACGCTTACATACAGTTCACTGTCACTGGACCACAGTCTTTGTTCCAAAACTAAAAGAGAGGTAGATCTTCACAGTTTAGTTGATGCTTCCATCACGGCATGACGAATGCAAGCACACATGCAGTTCCAGGAAAGCATGCATTATTGAGAAGAGTACTTCCTGGAAATTCCTCATAGCTTTATGCATTGCAGCCAGGCACAAGTGACTTTCATGACTCTTTTTAAATTGGCCACACTCTAATTTAAAAGGGAAATGTATCTGTCTGTCAAATCTTATTTGCTGCCCTCAGACCACATTGCTCATGAATACCTAAACTGGTCGGCCATGTGTCCTGTTTGTAGAGGAGATGCTTTGATTAGCTCCAGTCTCACTTCCTGTGCAGACCAAATCACTTAGCATGGCCGGCTGAGCGAGCTGGTCTGTAGCTGCCCTGCGCTGTTTGAATACAGGATTGGATTGGAGCTGTTTGGAGAGTCGGGTTGCTTTCATGAGACGAGACAGGGGACATCTGAAAAAATTGTTTTCCACAAAAGCACACATACACAAAGGCAAATGACTTGGAAAAGTGTGATAACGATAGAGAAACAGATGGGTGTGAGAATAAGATGAATTAAATAATAAATTATGAGGAGATAGAAAAGTGGAGAGGTGAATAAAAAACGGGAGCATGTTGTGCAGTATAGATTAATTTAAGAAGAAAATAACATAACATGTATTTATAAGAAAAATTGATGTCAAATACAAAGATGCATTTTAATATTGTTCATCTGTGCCCCTTACTTTAAGGTGTGATATCACCACACATGCCCAGTCCGGAACAATATGTCACAACTCCCATTAGAAAGCAGAACATACTGGTATTGTGCTCCTGTAACATTCCCAGTACATAAATTAACAAATCACACCCACCCCTGGCTGCTCAGGCCCCAGTCTCATTCTGCTTTTCCTCAACTACTTGTTAAAGGTGAAAAAGATGTATTAATTACAAAAGTTATTAAAGTAAGCTGCAGCCAACTGGGATTTGCTTCTTTAATGACTGTTGTAGTGATCCAAACACCATCAATGTGCAGCTGGGGGCCTCCACCCTGTCATGGCACACAGGGCCTCTGGCCTTGACGGGTTCAGAGACTGGATGCTCAAAGACTGCTTCACTCAGCTATGTGAAAGTTCCTCCAGACTGTATCAGCAGCTTCTGGACTGGGTGTGTTCTTCACCATTAGAATTCCCCATCATATCATCCCCAAAAAAGACGCACACCTCAGGCCTGAACCATGTTTTCCTCACCTTAGAATCTCCTCTGAACTCAATACTTGTTCTGTGACCAGAGAGCTGCTATGTCCAGTTATTAGCATGAAGCAAGTGTTATAGTCTTGGTGACTTGAAAAACACCTATACACCTATGTGAAGGACACTCAAATGCATAAAAAAACAAAAACAAACAGAGCCTGGTGACAAAATGTAATCGTATTCCCATTTATGTGAGTTGTCTGATACGTACATCAGAACAGTAACTGTGGTTAGTTTGCACAGGCCTGTTAGTGCTGTTTTTAGATAACTTCAAAGTCTTGAGAACCTCAGATCTCACCTACTGTCAGACTAATATTACAGTAAGACCCCTTTTACTGACTACAAACAGCAAGCTTGGCTTCAAAGCTGAACATCTCTTCTGAAGTCTTATCCTCGCCGTGGGACTCCTCCAACTCTGAACCAAACTGGATGACAGACTTACTATTTTCCAACAATGGCTTTTGTCGATGCTAAATATTTTCCCAGTAGTCACTTATGCATTACTCTGCATTACTCTGGGTCGAATGTTTTTGTTATTATTGATTGCTTAATTGTTGTTATTATTGTTTGTGGTCTCAGCATCCTGTGACCTTATGATTTATATGCAACAAAAATGGGGTCAGATACCAGATTGTCAGTGCTACTAATGTTGAGTTATCTGCCTAAACAAGCGCTGCTGCTAATGCCTCAGTTTAAACATCACACAGCCAAGCTTACCTGCTGGACCTGCATTTATCATTCTGAGGATCTGTTTACTATGTTTGTTGCCAGTAGCAGCCATCAGAGATTGACAGTCATCAGGTGTCCTGAATCCGGCCTCCCACCTTCTCTTGCTCTCCCAAGGGCTTCAGAGCAGTGTCCCCTGAGGTCCTGTCTGCTGCTACCTGAGCCTCATGCTGTTTTTCCCATGTCCACCACAACAGACCTTTGACTATGACTGAGAGGGGTGCAGTGTCTGCCAATAGGTCCCCTGCAGTCTATCCGCTCTTCTAGATATCTCAGTTGACTGGATAGTTG
Organism: Craterocephalus amniculus; assembly: GCA_036024015.1. NCBI lineage: Eukaryota > Metazoa > Chordata > Actinopteri > Atheriniformes > Atherinidae > Craterocephalus > Craterocephalus amniculus. The sequence continues at coordinate 35,104 of JAVQJG010041459.1, read as the reverse complement.
CACTCATGGTGGCCTTTGTAGATGTAATGACTGAGTTTGTATGGAAGGTTGTTGTTGGAGCCCTGTTCTCTGACATTTCTCTCTGCCTGATTCTCAGAACATTAATTTCAACCCAGTACGACAGCTGCCTCCACTATGTATCGTGTCATGTTTTGTGTACCAATCTCTTTTCCCTTTTCTACCCTTTCTTGTGAAAGCATGCAGGGGTTCAGAATATGAGGCCTTCAATGTCCCATATTGATGTTTTTGAAAAGGGATTTGACTGAAAAGAGTAGGAGAGCTGATAATTAACTCCATATATTTCATTCCACACAATGCAGGTTAAGTAAAATAAAATAACTAATCCTACAAATATAGAGGCAATGGCCCTCATGCAACAACATTTTCGTATTGTTGTCATAACTTTCTCTTACTTTTTCTCCTACAAGTGTGCCAAGTCAGATTCAAGAAACGCTCTTAACTTCAGATTAATGCACTAATGTCCTTTGTAAACTTGATGCATTCCACCTGTATGTACGTGAGTGCGCGTTCACAAGAATTGAGCTTTGCATAATTAACGCCTCTACAACTGCATATTGGGCTACCCGACCTCCGACTCTTGTCAAAACGTGTTTATTTACAAAAATGGCATCAAGGTCAAATAAGAGGAATTTCACCAGTTTAGAGATCAAGGTTCTGCCGACTGAGATCAACAAAGTGAAATCAGTCATTTCCGGCTCTGTCAGACTAAGGTAAAGTTAGTTTTAGGTTTGATTCTCAACAGATATTTGGACATCCAGTCTCCCGACCCGACGCCGCTTTGTTGTGGGGTTCAGATCTTGGTTGAAGATGTAACATTAAGACCGCTGCAGCGTGCCTCTCAACCCCACAACAAAGCGGCACTGGGTCGGGAGACTGTATGTCCGAATATCTGTTGAAAATCAAACCTAAAAACTAACTTTACCTCAGTCTCGGTCAGAAGTGGAATTAAAGGGCCAGCAAAAGCCAAACAGTGGGACAAAATTACAAGTGCTATAAATACACTTGCAATATTATTCAAAAGCATCAATTGACTTGTACTTTGAAAATTTTGTGAATAACAAATAAAAAAATAAAAAAAAGAAAGAAAAATTTGTGAATAACATAATTATAATTCGACCTGCAGAGCTACAAGATATATGATGATGTAATTTATATTGGACTTTTAAACAGACAATAGCTCCTTTATTACAACAAATGCAATCCTTTAGTGTAAAACATAGATTTGGTTAACAGCAGAGTAATTGTGCAGGACTCTGCATCACTAAGTCAAGTCTTGAGCACTCTTAAAATTTGTTTGCGCTAAAGGGAAGATTAGACAAAGGACAAATTGGTGAATGCGGCATTTTCTCCTAAATTGCTCCTACAAGCCATTTAAGAATGAATCCGTTGGTATGACTGCTTCTTGCATGAGGCCCATTGAGACATGACTTGATTTACTGTAATACAGATGAAAGTTGCTTATATCAGTACCTAATTAATACATGAAAGCAGTCAGTGTGAATATGCTGCTGTTAGAAAGAGAAAACCGTGATGAAAATGCTGAGATAAAGAAGCTGGTGGTAATGTAACCCTGTGACTAATATTGGCTTAGTGATATGTTTAAGTGTTTTTTATGACTTTTGCCTATAAGGGTGTTCTGTTTTCTCTTTTTGGTTTTCAGAATCTTTCACAGCCGACCATAAGCCGCTGATGGGAGAAGCCCCAGAGGTCCGAGGTTTCTTCCTGGGCTGTGGCTTCAATAGTGCTGGTATGTGTGCAATGCATCGGCTACACACAGTACATCGGAACAGCAAGGGGGAAAAAGAGAAAGGAGATGAGGGAAGAAATAAAAAGTGCATGAGAAAGCAGGGGAAACAAACCTCTAGACAAATACCCTTAAGACTTTATCTAAATCAAAAGTTGCCTAGTGTTGCAAATGCTGTAAGGAATTTGTGAGATGATAGAGCTGGAATTCCAAGGAGTTCTTCTGAGACGGTAAATGGGAAATAAATGGAAAGAAAACATGTTGAAATGGCTGAGAATGCTTTTATTAGACTATGACTCAGCCTTCACCAATATCACTGCAAGTTTTCAAGCCATAACTGAATAATGGAATGGTTTTTACAGTGAAGGCATGCAAAGTTCATGCACAAACAACAACCAAAGGCACTCCATTACATCTTAAGCTTACCTCTGACATTACAGAAGCAGAAATGTTGGCATCTGAGCAGTTTGAAAAATTAAGAGAGAGTGGGTGTTGAGGCTAAAGTAATTATTATCAGCATTAAAAAGAGTTGAGTGAAAGCTTTTCTCTATAGAAGAACAGAGGGCTGCAAGGTCTAAGGAGATGTGCTGACAGACGCTTGGGAGCTGCAGTGAAGTGGAGTCCTTATGAGTGGGCATATAGAACAGCATTATAAGCCCTCAAAATGCTGAGACCTTATGGCGAATTAATGACTGGTGCTTGTCAGTCACAAGCACCTCCTTCTGTGCCCCCATAGCTTTCAGGATGAAACTATCCATGATGCTGAACCGCTTTTAATGCCTCATAAGGTTAAGCAGGGGCTCAGACGTTCTGACACTGAGATGCAGAATAATGTATTGTCTCAAACTATACCCATATTACCTATGAATATGAGTGCTGCAGAAAACTCTTATAAGACTGAAAGCAACAAGGACCTGTATATGTCTTTTTAGGTTGAGTGCAAGAATTCTGTGCTTCTTTTGTTGTATTCTGATGTAGGAATATTTTTTTTGATTGTCCATTTCAAGGTACACGACAAGAACATTTCTGATGATTATGATTAGTTGTTGTTATTACTTAATGTTTTTCAGGGGAAAACTGTGATTTAAATAAAAATTTCTGTCCTTATTTTAAGGATATCTTGGGGTTTGATTTGATAATAGTCGTCAAAATTGTTGGTTCATGTAATTTATGAGGCAAGAAAAGGTAAATATTTACTGTTGCACTACCTTTACATCAGAGCCATTGTATATGTATGTATGTTTTCCGTTATGCAATCAGTATAAATTCAGTATGTTTGAGTATAATCTTATCAGGCAGGTTATTCTTTATTACGTTATGAGTATTAACAATAACTGCTAAATTGATTATTTATAGTTGGAAAATTTTTATAAAACTATTGAATGAAAATAAAAAGTCATGTGCAGCACTTCTGCATATATATATATATATGTATATTATATATATATATATATATATATATTTATACTCTATAAATATAACATTTTTTCTATAGTAATGGTAATGATCAATCATTAATGGATCGTTAATTCTCCTGATAATCGAGTAAGACAATTTAATCAAATGCCCATCCCTATTGACTATAGAAAAAACAAACAATGCAGTGAGTGGATAAAATTACAATATGTACAATATACATTCTGTAATATGCTGTAAAGTGTATGTATTTTTGAAGTGTAGACCTCCCATCCCCAATCTCCCCCTCATCCGTCACACTCTCTCTCCCTGCCACTGTGTCCTCACAGCAAGCCTTCAGTCAGTTTCACATTTTCTCTCTGACAGCTCGCTTAGCTCCAGGCAGCGCAAGAAAAGGGGGATAACTCTGAAGGACAGGGTCAAAAACGATAGACTCACAACTTTGAAAAAGAAACCATCCTTGACTGCTGAATAGCTTTGTAAGCCTCCTCTTTTTGCTGGAGTTAATTCTGGTTTCCGAGCAATCAGTGAGTGAGAATGCTTGGCAGACTGGAAGAAGTTCTATCTGTTGCTTGGCAACATACACTTATTCGTCAAAATCCATCATGTTAAACACTTGAACTCTTGCCTCATATTTGTTTATTGTGGCTCTTTCTATGCTTGCATAATTGCATATAACCGCAGCTATGTCACAGTCACTCACAAAATGACAAGAACTATTAATTCCTTCATCAAGTTGTGCTTTGTATTATGAAGGACAGTAAAATACCAGCATTCACTACACACTGCCAGGATAAAGCTTTATATAAAGTAACTCAGTGAGTATCACCCCGTGTTGTGTTTGTCCGTCATTAGCTGAATTAAGCCAGCAGCTGTGTGCTTCTCCCTGTTTGCAGCATTTTCATAGTCAAATCTGATTCGTCAGATCTCGTCTTTCGTCGACTAATCGTCGAATCATATTCTTCCCTCATTGATGCATACAGTAATCTTATTTGATTCTTTTACCGCTCCAGAGAGAAGAGCTGACACAACCCATAACAAACTTCTTACTTCTTCTTTTGGCATCAGATTACAATAACAGAACAGTCGCCATCAACCTTTTTTTATTATATCACTCATTAGGCTGTTTAAAATATGCCTATATGCCCTTTTAAAATGTAGAAGGTCCTGATAATATAGGCTCAATATTTAAAAATGACATGGTACTGTATTGTTTTGTTGGTAGGACAAAACAATTCTTTTATTTGATGTTTATTTTTCACATAGCACTGGAGGCTTAAAACTAATGTGTGTTTGTTTTTGGCTTAACAATTCAAAATCGGGAAAAAGATAATTAAACGTGCATAACAGCCTGTGCCCGCTCTGCTGCGCACGTTGCAAATGTCATAAAAACTAAAGTTTATGAAGAAAATTAGATCTGATCAAAATAAATAAATTAATTGATTAATTAGACAAATAAATCCTGACATAGAACGGTCCGTGTTCTACTGCACCTGTTTCCATCTGACTGTGCGCTCCTCGTTCTGTGCGCTCCTCGTTTTGTTTACATAAAAGCTAAACATGGAAAATATCCTCTCCGATTGTGTGGAGGGGATATGCAGGGCACCACGACGCTGCGCTGCGCAACAACCACAGATGCAGCGGGTTTGCAGCGTGTCGGTCAGGTTCAGCACATAAGAGCACTGCTCTCTGGAATCTAGTTTGGCATATCAGCCAGTCATTGTGGCCCAGTAAATTATTATGGTCCCTGAAAACATGTTCTTTATTAGTTTTACTATGTGCATAATACTCCGGCAGTGCCTGCAGTGTCTCCATCTGGAGCGTTGCGCACAGAAGTGGTGCTGTTATGTTTGCAGCAGTCAGACTGTCGAACTGATCTTGTCAGTCAGTGGAATAGGCTACCGCAGTTGTGATAATGCCACAGTTGAGGGTCCTGTCACTGTGACCATGCGTCATTTTGGAATCACAGTCATCCGAATCGACTCAACGAATCGTTGACTATTAGGGGTCACCCCTACTACAGACATTGAATTACTTAGAAAAAATTGGAAATGGTCAGGTTTAAATGAAGTAAATTTTTTTTCTCCAAGTAATTTAAGATGTTCGACAGAAGGAAAATACAAAAGTGTGTTTATACCTGCCTCAAACACCTTTTGCATTGCTAAAAGCTTCACTGTCAACATCAGAGGAATTTAAGAACAATGCAGAAATCACAGTCTATATGTTTCAAAGCAGGAAATATTTGCATAGAAGGCAGGCGAAGCAGCGGTGCTCTATTGTGAGGAAATAAGAGGATTATAAAGGGAATGATGAGATAAGCAAAAGCACAAGCTCGAATGCTTACATGCAGACACTCACACATCAGCCTGGTTATCTTGGCTGGCATTTATCTGTGACACCTCGCCTTGTTGGTTGTCACCACTTTGTCTTGGCGGGACTTCATCATTCTCCTCTCACTTTCCTCCATTTATCGCTCAATCCTTGCATCCATCCATCCATCCATCCATCCACTGAAATGTCCTCCCAGGCTCTGAGTGCCAGTGAACTTCAGATGAGTGAAGTAATGAGAAATGAAGGAAGAGGGCACGCTGTGAGAGATGGAGATGAAGGGATGCAAGGACACAGTACCCGCGCCCCTGCGTATCCACATCGTGGTCGCAGAACATGCTAGAGTGTCCACATGTACATACAACATATGATAATTACAAGCAGAGCGGCACGAGCAGGGGGCTGCTGAAAGGACCCGGCTCATTAACTCAACTGTGAAGGGACCTGACGAATTACAGCGCTGGGATGCCATCATTTGTTTGCTGGTTGGTTGGAAGCAAAGAGGATTATGTCAGATTGCTGAGAGCCTCCTCTGGGCAAGGGTCAAATGATGGAACCAAGGTCACCACAATTCTCTCTAGCTCATAGTTGGCATACTGTACACTGTAGAAGCTGTGGCAGAGGATTGAAACTCTCTTTTTTCCCTGAATAAGAGACTTTGTCAGTCTAAGTGAGCGAAAGGCCAATAGGTCTCCTGTTTTATGTTTCACTCGTTTCTCATCTGGTCAGTTAGTTATCATGAATAGCCAAAACGTCTATCCCAGCCTCTCAGTGACGGACGCTCTCCACTATGTTTTTCTGAAATGACGCAGTCACTACTAATGCAACTCCAAGATTCGTCAAAAAGCAGACAAATGTTGCAACTATTTCCAAGCTCCGATTTGGCAATAAATGACTTTATATGAATTGAATGTGACAGGTGAATGCGGTTCAAGATCCATTTTTTTCCTTTCTCTTACTGTGTGTGTCAGGTATGATGCTTGGAGGTGGTTGCGGCAAAGAGCTGGCACACTGGATCATTCATGGTCGCCCTGAGAAGGACATGTATGGGTATGACATAAGGTAAGTCAATGCATACAAATATCCATCTGGCATTTTAGCAAAGGGCATCGTGAATCACAGCAATAGTCAAGTTGTAATGAACTCTTTGTGATTGGGGACTTTCAATGAGCAGCCTTCTTTGAATCTCTCCCCCTCCTCTCAGACGTTTTCATAACTCGCTGACAGACAACCAACGCTGGATCAGAGAGAGGAGTCATGAGTCATACGCTAAGAACTACTCGGTGGTGTTCCCTTTTGATGAGCCGCTGGCCAGCCGAAACATGAGGAAGGACCCTTTCCATCAGGTAAATGAAAGGCTGGACCCCTGCTGCAGACATGTCATTACAAGTGTTTTTAATGAGCAGGATAGTTGAGTCAAAATGTTCTGCCTCTGTATCAGAGATGGCTTCAATTTTCATTAAAGGTAGCTGGAGCCTTATGAAAGTCAAGACATCACAAGATGATTTCTCCTTATTCTGAAATTGATCTCAGCGAAACATGCTGAAAATTGCAGAAGTCTCAGACATATGAAAGAGGTATAGAACATTGATTCACCCTGCAAAACAAATAATCACTATTGCTGCTCATTCAACAGAGATCATAACATCCTCACTCTCTGCTAGTTCCTCATTTTCTCCTCCTCTGCTTGCATCATTTATTTTAGGGATTCAGGTACAAGTTGAGTTAAAGAGAAACTTAGGATGTACAAAGTGAAACATGAGCTTTTGGGCATCTTATAGGCAAAGAACTTTTGGGAACAATCACTGTCCCATACTGGCAGCTTGATTCAGCCAGTCACTGCAAAGAATTTCTTTGGAAATTGCCCTTAAGAGTTTTGAGTAATGACTGCTCAGATGAGTATGTGAAAAAAACTCATATGACACATTGAGCTATAGTCAGAAATCAGCACATCTTTTTAATTAATGGAGGACATCTCCAGTTATCTCGGATAACTTTGTACGTTTTCATCAGTCGTAGAGTCCTCCTCCTCCTCTTAATGATCTGTACATTTTGCTTATTAAGCACTCCTTCTCTCTGTTAGCCTCTCATTTCTTTTCTGCCTTCCCTTCCTACTCACTTTATTTCTTCTGGTCAAATCTAGGAACGCATGAATGATTCAGGCTCAGACAGAAGGCAATTAGCAGTGTAACTTACCCCCAGGAGCCACATTTACTAATGCAGCCCCTGCCAGCATGACTTAAGTGTTACATTCAGCATCAGCATCCTGATCTCAGATGTCTTTCAGCTTATCCTTAGTTAGTAATGGACCACACCGCCACACTTTACACATTAATGATCCACTTAGATGTGATTTCTTGTACCAGACCTCATTTAATTTTAAAATTTTGCCCCCTTGCTCTCCCATGTAGGGGATTTTTTCATAATTGATTACTGCCACCCAAACTCCTTTAACGGTGCAGTTGTGTGTTTTGTAGCCCACGTCCTGTGCTTTCATAAAGCTTGTTTTATTTAGTTTCCCTGATACTTTGCATGCAGGGTCTTTTCTGGGTGGACTTTTCTTTTGGAGATGTGTACAAACTGAATATAGGAAAACTATGTCGGTCTGTAGAAAGCTGTAAGAAGAAGAAGAGGAATGATCTCAGTGAACATGCTTTATTAAAGAGAGAGAAGCTCAGGAACTTGATTACTGCATTAATCATTAAAGAGAGATCAGCTATCTTGTTCTTATAGAAAAGATATATAAATAAATAAGCATGCAACATTATTATAGATTATATCTAAAGTTGTGCTCAAGAGATGGATCGGCTAAGCCTGCTGTCTCTGTGCAAATAATGAGACTGTCTACTTTTAGTAGGCAATGCTGGGTTATTTCAGAGAACAAGCAAGCCAGCACTGACTGCTGCTCACATGTTTTCTTCACCTCAGTAGCACAGATGGTAAATATAGCTTGGTGTGGGAAGTTTTGGCAAGAGACAGCTTGATGCCTGCTTGGGGGAGAGCATAGCAGAACATACCCACCAACTGTGGGCGACTGTCAGTTTAAACACAGAGGATGGAGAACCCTGAAATATCTTTTCTAAAAACGATTAAAGAATTTAAAGGTGCGCTGTGCTGTTTTTGCAGCATTCATGCTAAACGGACAGGGACTACATGTCTCATTAGTTAATTTTGTTTTTTGCTTTTTCTATCAAACTATCCATCCATTTTCTGAACCGCTTAATCCAAGGGGGTCGCGGGTGTGCTGGAGCCTATCCCAGCTGCCAAGGGGCGAGAGGCGGGGTACACTCTGTCGCAGGGCCAACACGGAGAGACAGACAACCACTCACACACACACTCACTCCTAGGTAGAATTTAGAGTGCTCAGTTAACCTAACATGCATGTCTTTGGACAGTGGGAGGAAGCCGGAGTACCCGGTGAGACGGGGAGAACATGCAAACTCCACGCCTTCTCACTATGAGGCCGCAGTGCTAACCACCACACCACCATGCAGCCCTGGAAACCCAACCATCATTTCTAATTCTTTTTTGCTCAGACTGATGAATGCCATTAGTGCATCAATCTGCTCAATCAAAGATAACTGATATTTCTTTTTTTTTAATGACTTATGATTTAGCTCATTAATATTTTTCAGTAGTGGTTGTGTTTTATTATGTTTGGCTATATCTTCCTTTTTATTCTCTGTATAATTTTTATATGAAAATGTTGTTTTATAGTTTTATTTCATTTTTCACTGTTAGATCAGCTTTTGGCTTGTTGTGACTTGTTATGTTTGTTAAGCTTTTTCTGACACATCAATTTAGGCAACATCTGTAATACACACGCCTCTCACCTAAACTAAATTACATTTGGAAAATGTAATGGAAAATGTCTTCATGTGTAGTGATAAGGTCCGAGTGCTCTCCTGACAAACCATTGTATATAGAAACTATAAAACTGCAGAGAAGTTTTCGAGGTCAGACTGTCGTGTAAAATGCCGATCATGACCTCAGCTCTTAATCATTTACAGGGGTTTGAGTGTAAGTGACTCCCTTTAGGAGCAGTGTGGTGTGGTTTGGTAGCACGGTGGTCTCAGTTGTGATTTATTATATAGTAGGTCCTTGTGGCACTGTGTATTTTCAGTCTGTCTCAATTCCATCGATTGGGGTTGTGATGGAGAGCTGCAGTCAGACCTTTTTATTATGGACGGACTTTACTGTGGCAGAGCCTCTGCAGTGATGACAATTGTTATAGTTTCATGGTGTTCTTTTCTTCTTGAATGTTTTTTGTAAATTTTTAGATTTCTATGAACCTTTTTCTTCAAGTCAAAGAGCATGGTGGTATACATTATTTAGAGCAATGTCTTGTCAAAAATAAAAACTGCTGTTTTGGATCATATTTTTGTGGAGTGTATCTTCATACAGTAAATCAGAATAATCATGGGGTTGTGGTAACCTTGTTTCAGCCTTTGTTAATGGCATGCAAATGTGACCAATGACAAGCTCAAATTAAGGAGTGAAGGTTGGTCTGCCTACCTTCAAGAGTGTATAAATAGCAGAGCGTGCCAAATGCTGTTTGTTTGTGGTTGCAGGATGATCGGCATTTTACAAGTCTTGCCTGCCATCTCAAATGCAATCTTTTTTTCCCCTTCATCTCGCCTTTGACCATCTGACTTTGGTCACTTTACTTTATCTTGACTCACTTCATTTTTCAAATTTTTCTGACAGGAATAAATACAGATTTAGTCTTGTCACACCATAGTGCAGAATATGTGAGCTTATCCACACACTTCAGGAACACCTTTATTGAAGTAATATTTCTTACCAGAAATATATTGACTTGCTTCAGGCTGGACACAGCTGGAGACCACATGCCTCATATCCGCGGTCATATGAGCCATTCAAGACAAGATATTGCTCCTGTCTTTGTTTCAGTCCACTGGCTTCTTATCTGCAGTCCAGACTGCAAGGATGTGGACATTTGCACATTTCTTGTCCTTCAGGCTCTGTGCGCCAACAAAATCAATTCGAAGTAAAACAATAGAAACTGTAGTAGAAGTGCCAGGTTTGATCTTTGAGTGGGGTTAGTTTATGTCAATATTGACTGAAATGTGTGAGAGATAAAGCCCTTTTCACACACTTTGGCAAACTGCAATTCAGAACTAATTACCTCTTAAATTAAACATCCCACGAATGGCAGACAGTTGCATCGGTGTTAGTTTGTGCAGAAAAGAGGTCCCTTGTGCCTCCGGGTTAATTGAGAGTTGGCATTTAAACTGGGCTGAAGTTGGATGTCAGTGTAACCCCTTGTCCATTACATGGCCCAAATTAACTTGATAATATTCACTTCAGGGAACAGGGAGGCAAGCAAAAGTGTGGATTTACACAGTGCTGTGTTTTTTCTAACCTTAAGCCAAGAGCCAATGCATGCTGCCTTTTCAGTCCCACACACGGGGTTTCTTTCATGGCTGGGGCATCTGGATGCCAGTAAAAGTGGCATACTGTACTGGCATTACTGAAGATTTCCCTACTCGTAGAAACAAAAAAAGATGAATGTAGAGACATATGTGCTGAGATTCAACTAAATAAGTCTTATTAGATTATGTGTCATTATTCACAAAGAACATGGTTTTAAATATTATTTGTTTGACTTATTGTTGAATCCCAAAATTTGGGTGAAAAGTTTCCTTCTCTACTGTAAAACTATTCAAATCTTGGTCGGTACTTTGATTAAGCATGTCTTGTTTGTATCCAATTAAATGTAATGAAGCAATGTGACGGTGGAAAAATGAAAGGAAACTAATTACCACTTGTTTAGTTTTTGATATCATTCCCATTCACCTATCATCAGACACTACACTTAAGTTAAAGTTCTGGTTCAGAAATTAGTCTGTGATGTTTGATGTAGAGGCAGGCCTTGCTGAGATAGCAGCTGATGCACGTTGGAATGCTTTTAGTCTTATGTTGTCATAAAGATCCGGCCACAGAAACCTAGGAAGCAAAACTCAATGTTTACTGGAAGAGTTTGCAGTTAAGTCAACCTATAAAACAACATAATCTCTTTATCAATTATTCTGTTTGTTTTCGGGAGATAATGATGGCAAAATAGGGTTCAAATTCCCATAAAATAGATTGCTTGAGAATGCTGTCTATTTATAATTTAAGTGATGAAAACTTGTGGATTTCATCCACATGAGACTCTCCGACTGCTACTTTTATAGATACATTCACAGGCTAGGGCCAGCTTGTTGAACAAAGTACTCTTCAGTCTCCTGGCTCATTTATTTGAATGTTCCAGTGTGCTTGTTACAAGCCTCAGCCTTTACCAGCAGTATTTTTCTTTTTCTCTCAGCACGCACCCACCAACTCATTTTATGATTATTTGTTTCTGTATTTTACGAGGTATATCACAATCATTCATTCTACCATAACCAACATATAAACTCAACAAATGTTAAATATGGAGAATGAATACATTCAAACACTGTTTTCAGCATCAGCCCAGTCACTGAAATTTGGCTTCTCTCGGTCTCTGAGCACTGGTGGCTAAGGCGACAACACCCCCACTGGCTGTCTGTCAAAGTTTCCAACAGTTGGTCAAAGTCTTCTGTAAGCACAGATCTGGTTGTGATTAATATAACGGAGACAGTAAATCATGACGCGGCATGAGACTAATTTGTGGTGGGAAAAAAAGACCTGGTCCTTTAATTCTTTATGGGGTCGCAGTTAACTACAAAAGACACATATAACATGTGCAAAAGAACATTTCAGTGGCAGCGAGACAGAGTGGAGCAGCCACTAAAATGGGAGTTAAAAAAAAAAACTACTGTTGCTCTGTGCTCATGGTGCACAGATGGGTGGAAAATTGTGGACCACATTTGGTGTCTTAGTGAGGTGTTGCGCCAACATGAGCTGCAAGATTAGCTTCAGTTTGCACAGATCCAACAGTTTTCTAAACTGTAAAAGCAGGATGGCACCCAGAAGCACTTTTAGACCAATGACTGCTTTGCCATTTTAAAGGGTTGTTTACACATGGTTATTTTAAACGTGTCCTGCATGATCTGAACACGAGTGGAAATATTTGAGTGTATAAATTTACACCTGATATTACATGTGGTTTGATGTTACCTCCCAGCTCATTAGGCAAATAAACAGTTTCACAGTGTAAACAACTAGGATGCTATTGCTATTTGCCTGGGTGACATTAAATGTTAGACCCTGATAAATGTGTTATTATGACTGTATCAGCAGATAATAACTGATTGGTGAGGTTTCACAGCTCAGTGTCTCATCATGTTTGTAGCCTAAAATCACAAAAGTCAATCTGTTGCAACTTTTGGCTCTGTAACATCCCAATTTCTGGAAAAACAGCCCTGATATGGAGTCACTCTGCTACTGCAGCAAAAAATAACAGAGCATGGTAGTTTATAATTTTGAGTTTTTTGTTTTTTTGTGAATGATGTATCATATTGGGTTTGAAAACATCGTAAGGGAAATTGCTGCTGTCATTTTAAGTAATTTCAGAAGAGGCGATGATTCTCTTACATGAAGCCTGAGACACACCTGTGTTTATACTTTTATAAGAAAATATATGATCCCAACTAAGTGTCCCTGACCAACTCTGCATCTGAATATGTCTTTAATGTGCCAGCAGCTGAGCGCACATATACAGTACCTGTGCTGAGTGCTGTCCAAGTGGGACTGGAACACCCAGGACATGTACAGTACGCAGCAAAATTGAGACACTAATCTTATGACAGGAAAGAAATGTTTCTACCGAATAATCATTGCACAATTATCTAGTATTTGTGATTTCATAAATTTAAAGATTCCACAGCTACTGTAGCTAGTTTTAGCTTTTTGGAAATGAAACAGGCCACTTAGAGGAAGAAGTAGGGAAGAGATTGGGGTGATGTGAGCCATATTTGGATCAATTTTTTTTCATCCTAATTGTGAAGTTTGACTTATAAAAGTTTAATATAAATGGCCCAGTTTGAAAAACACCTATCTGTTTTGACGGGAGAATAAATACCACATCATTTGGTTTGTTTTCTGTTAAACTCGCCCAGAATTCCATTCATAGAAATATCTTGTATGCTGTATGTGACAGTGAGAGTCTTGTCACCGTGTCTCCGATTGATCATGTGCCCTGGCTACTTGGCTGCAGGATATCCCTTTTGCTGACAGGTCAGTGTGCACTACTTTCACAGAGGACATGGTGGGATCAATCCCTGACTGGGTCCTATAAAGAAAACAAGCTCTGGGATGTATTGTTCTTTGAATGCCCCTCTACTGAGATTTGTCAAATCTTCTCCCTTAGGCATCTCTTGACGATGGCTAATTCTGCATCTACCTTGCATACTGTTTTCTCTGTGCTCACTCAGCCAGTAAATCTCCAGTGGTCTCTTGTTGTGTCCATTACTCTCTTTTCATTGCTCTTGTCGTTGTGGATCTCTTTTTAAGAATCCATCGTGAATGTTCAAAACAGCCCGTGTGTTGATATCCAGTTGCTTCAATGCAAAAACAGCAATGTACTGAGATGTTAGTGCTACTTAAAGTCCTCCTGCAATTTTTCCTCATGCTAGAATCACAAACATGAAAAATGCATACAAATTTATCCCGTTTCATATGGTACCTTTAAGAGGTCATGTTTGAGTGCTGTGGTTACCAAATGATAAGTGGCCAGCCCATGCTGTCTTTTCCTTCAATATCAACCTCTACTAAGAGTAAAAAAAAGCCATAAGCCAGCACATATGGTATAATTACAAGTTGGGGCTTTAATAGCAACAGAGATTTGACCTGGTTACTGCAATAAATGTGACTGCTCAGCTTGGAGTCCTTTCTTCCCCTCTGTTTCTATAATGCTGAAAGCAACTGATGAGAGTTAAAACAACACGGGAAAGGTGAAAGTTTTAGTGAGCTCCTTTATTTCACATCTAACAAAGACCATCTGTAGGGATGAAAGCATTCACACTTATGTCCATTTATGGAAGAACACAACAAAATAAAGATTGTTCCCTTAAAGTTGTGTCACCGCAGAAAAAAAAAAATTTACTCATTACCAGACTCAGTGCCCTAATTACATTACAACCAATGATGACAATTTTGGAAAATACAGTCATCCTGGTTAAATCACCTTTCTGGAGGTTGTGTATTTAAACAGGAGTAATTTTGTATTGAATGTAAATCTAAAAGAAAGTCAGGATTTTCCACTCTGGTTGGAGACCAAGAAAGTCAGCATCAACAATAATTTTTAAAGTCATCATGCCCCCTGCTGAAAGCCAGCAATACAAACAGGAGGCAGATAAAGCAGGATTACATTGCATATTGTCTGTCTAGGACACCCTGAAAGGTCTATTACATCACACAGTCCTTGTTTGTTTGGTTTGGTGTAAAATGTGTGTTTTTTTAAAGCCATCTGATTGTCAGCAAAGAGTTTCCTTTCAGAAAAACTAGAGATATAGCATAACTAAAGGCATTGCTAAAAGACCTTAATGTTTGAAGGCTATACAACACAAACAATGTTTAAAGTACTCAGTCTGCCCCTTAATCTTTCCTGTTGACATGTTTTTGTCTCTGCTGGCCTGCTTTTCAGTTTAACTCCTTTGAATCTACCTCTCCGGGTCAAATGATTCCCTGGCTTCACAGCAGTTCTGCGGTGGCTCCACTAATGGCGCTGTAATTTTGCATTTCTTTGAAGTTCTCCCCGACCGTTGTGTTACCTGAAGTCTCTGCTCCTCTGAGGTTTTGGGATGGGGCAGGCTAGTTACCCTCTGCAGCCTAATTAAATGTAATTGCTCCATTTTGTAGTGGTGCCCGTGTGGAGAGGGGAAGCCTTGTAATAAGGGAGATTGCGTGAAGGGTCCGAGGATCACAGACGCCAAAGAGGAGCCACGAGGAGACGATCGGAGACGCTTCCCCCTCTGTCGCCTCGTCTGTCCTGAGCAGACCTAGTCATTACCCCTCCACTCTTCTCGCTCTGGCTCTGTCTCTCCTTTCCTCTGTTGCTCTTTCTGCCTCCATTCCAACTTCATCTTCCTTCCTTCCATTTATAGTCATGCACATGCACAACAAGAATGTTTTGTACAATATTCAACTCCGGGTTTTGCGTTTTTCTTTGTTTTTCTACCTTCGTCTGGGCATGACGCAGCAGGATCAGGAGCAGCGTACAGGAAGTGTCTGGTATGATTTCTGTGGCATTCCCTCAGGTGGCGTCACAGTTGAGGGAGTGAAAGCAGGAATTCTTGGAATCCTTCAGGCACCTTAGAGACTCAGAATGTGACTCAGACACCGAAATGGGTTGTTTTTGCCCCCTGACACTGACTGGTGGAGAGACGGGAGACGCATTCTTTCCGGGACAGAGGAGAGGAAAATAAAGGAAATTACAGAGGAGGGAGATAACGTGACCCAGAGTGAGAGCCAGCTTGACCGTGACCCTCTAGGATGACAGGCTGACACGGGATGTGTGATGATGTGTGTGTGTTGGGTGCAAAGGTGACTTAGATCCAGGGATAAGTATCATTCTCCCTTCCCCCAGTGATTATTTTTTGGGGGGAGGTGCCAGTAAAACCTTTGGAGATGATGACATTCATTCCTCCTGCATAGGCTCCTCAAACTCATGCGTCAGGCCGTCAGGCTGTCAGGCCGTCTGTCTGACGATTTGCCTCCCTCATCTTCCTCTAAGTCCTCCTCCTCCTCTGTTAGTCTTCTCCGTTCCATGGTGCCAGTGCGTCTGCCACACGGCCCGTTAAGGCTAATGCGACGCAGGCTTCATATCACATTTCAGCCTCACATGAATACCCCCCCCCATCCAATCCTCATCTCCCTCACTCCCCCACTTCCTCTCCTCAAAGCTGACAAGGCTTGGCGCAGGATGTACACATTTGATCAGAGAACACAGATCAATAAAAGCCTGAGATCCCAAAGCCATAATTTGGCATTTTATGATCCAGGAAAGTGTCCGCTAAATGATTTCTGTGCTCGTTAAAATAGTTGTGTGAAGTTGGAAATGGGTGGCAGTAGCCAATCTCAGACGGAGAAGAAGCGAAAGGGAATGTGTGTGAGTGCGTGTGCTTGCTTTCCTGACATTAGGAGTTGAGGTCTCTCAAGGAATAATGATAAAAGTCAAGGAGGGGAACATCAAAAGTGCGGTGGAGAAGGAGTGTGGTGAGATCGCACACAGCGCAGGGCTTGCTGTCTTTCTCATGACCTCTCTGTCATGTAGCTTCCATGAGAACCAAACATCCAGCTGCAGTTGTTTCCATAGAAAACCAAGCCGCTTTGGTGATCGGAACACTTTAACTTTTTAATCCCATAAAGCTAATTGTTTGGACGTCTCTGCGGGGCTGTTTTCTGTCATCTTGTAATGTGTGAAAGTTTCAGTATCACATATGGTGGCCACTTTTGTCACTCCAGTTTGTAGTCAATAACCCTGCTGTTCGAAGCCTTTCTGAGACGTTTTTCACTAAGTCTTGTAAACACAGTTGAAATGTACCAAAAAAAAAAAAGAAAAAGCCACACATGCAAAAAAAAGAAAAAGCCTCTTCAAAACATCAATGCTGTGTTCATGTTCCATAAATCTGCCAACCTGATCAGTCTCCTGTTCTAAACAGGGGGCAAAACCAATTAACGAGGCCTCCACAGTAATTAGCCGTCTGCAGGTTGAGTAACTCCACACTCTCAGTTCCCATTAGTGGCTTATCATAATAAGGGTCATAATTATACCATCTATATAATTATAGATTCAGGCTTCCTCTGCAGCCTGTTTTGACACATTTCATGAACTCTTGCTTATCAGAACTATCGGTGTATCAATGTTGTTGAGTTGGGGATAGCGCTAGATCTTTTGGCAAATGTTTTTTACTGTTTCCAAACACTGGTTAAAAACTGTTTTGGTGATGACAAGTAGAAACCCATTAATCCTTTGTCTTTGTGGGGGAGGTTTGGCTGTGGCAAAACCCAATAGTTCTTACTCAGAGGCCAGCGCCATTCGTTATCTATTCTTAGCGAGCATATGCTTTTTCAGGATTGATTTTCAGAACATGAAGCTGCATATTTTCAAACCACGTGTCGGCTCTATGATTAGTGTTTTTTTCACTCCACAATCAAAGTATAGTAGGTGCCCTGGATCTAATGTAATTGTTTGAAGTGTAAAGCATCAGCTGGCATGCATTTATGCTCTTATCAAAACCAGATGGAGCCATATTTTACTCGGCATGATTCAAATATTCATCTCTGTGAGTCTGCTTGCAATTAAACCATTGAGTGAACATTCAACAGCTTGAGAAAAACCTGGTCTTTTGGAATCAGTGGGACAAAAGCTGGGTGAGCTGTTGACACCCGTGAAAGACCACCCCTGATTTTGACTGTAAATGATATTACACGTCCGTCGGGGCTCAAGTCCTACATCAAAGCAAAGGAAACAATACAACTGTGACTGGTTTTTGCCCTGTGTGAGAAAATCAGGAGTGTTTTGAGTGCTGAAGAGTTAATCTCTTCTTTGGATACACAACAGTGGTGGCATTCCTCAGGGGGTACACTGTAAGAAACGCAGTCAATCAGGTGAAAAAAAAAATTGATCCAGAGGACCAATAAAAACTGTATTAAGGGGAACTCCAGATGTTTGGTTAGCTTAAGAATAACAAGTCCCTGTCAAAAACTGCCCTCTGGCAACATGGGGTTGTAATTTCAACCTAATTAAGATGCATTAGTGTTGATTTGTTTAAAGACAAGGAGCTGTTGTTTTGTGAGAAGAAGGCCTATTGTGATGACTTGGGTGTGGACAGTGACATTTAGATTTATCTTGGCGGATGGAAACATCATTTTTAATAAATGGAAAATAGATGGGTGCAGCGAATTAAAAAAAAAGACTCAACCCACACACACAGCTAATTAAAAATGTGGTTTGTTTTGTAGCTTAAATGAAGAAAGGCATCAAAAACTGTGTAAACAGTTTGGTATTGACATGTAACTGAATGGCTAAAAAGGGACTGTTTGTTGTACAAATCATGTTCTAACCACATAATAAGATGGTATAAATTTGTTTCTTTAATATGATTTGTCTAATCCTATTGTTGTTGTTTGTGTTTCTCATGATGTCCAAACGGCTTTGATCAGGTGACAGGCACATCTGACACCGGCATTAGGGTAACTTTTCTTTTCTTTTTTATCTTTTCTTTTCAGATACATCCTTAAAGTATCTTTTTTATTTAAAAGAGAAGGATGAACACATTTAAAGAAACAATTTAGAGGGCAATTGGACATCACAAGTTTCGCATGAGCAGAGGTGGACCACTGAGAGCTGGATCAGCTTCACAGAGGTCAAAAGAGCAACATCTAAATGAAATAGATAAAATACATTTCGGCCTCTCTCATTAGAGTGCAGTGCACCATGGGGACTTCCTGGGCTAATAACTGGGATGAGGTTTGCATTACTTTGTGTCTCAGCAGCAGGAGAGGAACACAACCCTTTAATACAGCGGCTTCAATTACACCACATCAGGCAAACGATCTCCCCTTAGATCCCATTAACAAAAATAATACTCAAACTAGTGTGGCTTGTTCATGTTTGTGGATGTAGACAGAACTTTATACCTATGAATCCTTTGCTGAGTTGAGTTCATTCCGTAAACTCCATTTTATTTGTTTGTTTGTTTTTACTCAATTGTTCTGAAATTTGTTAAAATTCTGCTTTGCTTTAGTTAGTGATGGAAAAACTGATGTGTTTAAGAGCTCCAATAGTGCACAAACATCTGTTAAATTGCTCCCATTGATAATCATCACAACTACTGGCAAATTGCTGCATCTTATCATGGGCAATTAACAAAATACAGAACTTCTAAAATAGCCTCAGGCTGTCTTTTCTTTTCCTGAAATTCCCTTTTTTCTTTCTGTTTCTCGCCATCAGCTGCTCAGACATATGTGGCCTGATGTCAAGGGATGCCTCTTCAAGTGAGTGACCAGAGAAGGAAGCTATTTTGCTAAATGCCAAAGTCATTGAGTTGCTTCATTTCCTGTCAGATAAGCCACCACAAAGAGCTCTTTTTTTCCCCTTCACTCCCAAACCACTTCCAAAATCTTTACATCCTCCATCTCTTCCTCCTCCACTCCCCTCCTACCCCTCTTGTTAGTTGATAAAGAATGCTGTAATGTCAGGAAGGACACACATTCCTCACAATGTACTCACGATCTCCAGTTGGGCCATTGCTTCCTTGAAATGCTTGTGACACATCATAGGGGATGAGAAGAGAAAGGTGGGAATAAAGGACATGCATGTTAGACTGGGTAAACATGTCTCTCCAGCAAATGAGACTGTGTGTCTCAATGGGACTACTTGTATGAATAAAGGTTAAGAATAGCAAAGGAGAGACACACAGGGAAGAGAAGACCAGTGATACACTCCAAATTGAAGCTTTCACACATGATTTCTGAGAATCATGCACAGACACTAAGCCCTTACCAACATCTAGTGGACAAAAGTAAATTGTCATGTGTTTTTTTTTTTTTTTTTTGCTGTCAGTAAACACATCCTGAGAATTCTCTGAATGATTATCCACTCCGAGCGCTGTCTATGGAGTGCGGTAAATGTGATAAGAGCAAAGCCAGAAGTGATTGGTAGGTCATTTCCAGTTTAAACTAATGGTCCTCAGTACCTGTATTTTTATGCATCATAGATGTCTGAGAAGCACGGCTGTTTCCATTGTGCAATGTTTGTGATACGTCGGCAGGAATGAAACAATGGAGGACAGGCAGCAAATTAAAGCTGTTTTATTCATGGTTGTTTTTAAATGTCCATGGGATAAAAGCATCTTGTGTATAAAACTAAATATTCGAGTGCAATAATACTCAAAATGCTTCATTTTTTATTTAATTTGGGGTTTAGAAAAGGTCATGCTTGAAGAAATGTCCTGCAATCATGAGGATTTAGTCAAAGGATTCAGTATGAAGTATCTGTAATGACTAAGTATGTAATTAATAGAATTTGTCTGATCATTTTGCCATTAAAGTAACCATTCAGTTACCCCATCTAGTAGTATATTATTTGTTTTGGCAACTTTGTATTTAATTTCCCACAGACATTTAACATCTTTCAGTTGTAACCAGTTATCAGCAAACTTATTACTTTCTTGTGAAGTCTCTGGATTATAATTTACTCTGGCTGTACTCAGCTACACATTAATCGCTCTAATTTACTCCTGTGGAGGAATAAAGTTAGTAAAATATCCAGTATGGGCATATTAATTTGAGAATGAAATGATTTCACTCATTTTCTGCCCCTCTGGGTGATGGAAGATGTCTGGACTGCATGTAAGAACATGGCTCAAAAAAAGGTCTATGTGGTTCATTATGAGTGTACAAGGACTTTTCATGCAAGCAACTTATATAACGCTACTGTACATTACAATCAGAGAGAGTATAGAAATATAGATGTCATATGAGCTGTGTGTTTGTTAACACCTATTTTGAGGCACTACCCAAAAGCATATCCTACTTTTTTCCACTGCTTTTCTCCAAATGAAATGATGATTGCCAAAATAAACATTATATTCTACTAAACAATACGTAAAATGATTAATTGGGTCATAAACATGCTCACAGATGAAATCATTTGAATGAGATTCCATACTTTTTTCCATTTGCAGTAAATTGAGGTCCCTTCCATTAGCTAAAAAAATCATATTGATATAACTTTTGACACACAGATGGTACAGGTGCTTTTCATAGGGTTCATTAAGCAACATTAACAGGTCAACCTGGCTGTTTAGTTGGACCATTGTTCTTGTCCCAATATACACGCACAACAATATCAAACATGTCTGAAGCTGTACTTTGTAAACTGTGTGAGAAAACGTTAAAAACATTGTGTTCTTTCTTTAACCCTTTCATGCATAGTGTCCCTACAGTGGATACCTATCTGACAGCTGTTTTCCAATATAATCATAGGGGTGGGGATGGAAAATTTGTAATTTTTCCTCTTCAGGGGACATCAGAGAGTCATGCAATGCACTGACTTTAGAATAAATATTTATCTATGCACACACATACATTGTAATAAACAAAACTCTCTTTTATGATAAACAAGAATAGAAAAGGATACAGCCATATTTTTGTATAGAATATCCACATTGTAGAAATGTGAAAAGCATATTTCATTAATTATTTTGAATAAAATATAAAAAATACATTAATCAAATCAAATGTGAAATATTTTTAAGAAATGATGAACATCAATGTGTCTGTCCATGTAAGTTTAATTGCTGTATGCAAAAAACATGTGGCACCGTTTCTTAATAATTAATCCATGAAAGGGTAAAAAAAAAAGTTACTTGAATGGGGAGTTTGCAGATGATGATGATGCTCTGCAGTTATTAGAGCATGCTATGAGTCGGAAATATGAAAAAAGAAAAACGTAATGAAGCTGCTTTATGAGGAATTCAAGGTAACTAATGATCCACGACACCTACAGTGCGTTTATTACTGGAACCATGACATACTGTCCATTTTCCCTATCCGTCACAGGATGAAACTTAACATTTCTTTAATCTTTATTTTTTAACAACCAGAAGATTGTTTTTGTAAGCATGTCTATAAAGAGACTCTTTTAGACCACCAATCTGATCTTTCCAAAGTAACTATTATAATTGTTATTGTGAGTAAATCTAACTACACAACTGTAAAACATTTCTGCCATTTAATATTCCAGTGGGTCATAGTCAGAAAGGACAAATGGCCTATGGTAAATGTGCGCACATTGCAAATGAGAAAAAAATAACAATAATACTAAGATGACTCCATTTACTGCAGCCACAATAATAATGATACTCATTCTAAATTAATAATAATTGCATATTTTCATTAAAAAGAAAAACAAATAGCTTAGTGTGAAACTAAACTGGTGAGATGAATCAGCCATTATGGAAAAACTGCAGCGCTGAGGCCCAAACTTGGCAAAGTTCTGATTGTAACCTCTCAGCTCAGCTCTATCCAAAGTGCACCAACTTTAAAAACAAGAACCTTTATGTGATTGCTCTGCTGGAGTCACGACTGGCAAGTTTTCTAAGTTTAAACTTGATTGTAGTTACATGCACAGCACAACAAAAATACCTCTGTGTCTCCATCATGCCAAAATTTCAAAATCTCCCCAGAGGCAACTGTTGGACGTCTTGTGACCAGAAAGCTCAATAAAAAAGCAGGTTTGGTACTCAGCCTCAAACCATTAGTAGTGAGTGGAAGCACTCGACGTGGTACACAGGCGTTAATTGTCTCATTGCTTGTAACTTGGAATCCTTTTTTAATGCTGTTGCTTTTGTAAACAAGGCAATTTGAAATGGATTGTAAACACCTGTGTGCTGGAAAATATCGTCTGTGATCAGGACACTTGATTGCTGAAAAGTTTGTCCTGTTCTGATAAGTGTAATGCCATCCATGTGTTTGCCTAGAGATCTGTGTTATCTCACTGAAGCTTTGCTCCTCTAATGTCCATTTGAGGATCTTTTATCATTTTATTTTCTTTAATCTTGAAGCCATACTTTGGCTTCTTACTCATCCTCCTCTTTAAACCTGAAACATGTCTGTAATCCATCTCCAGATGCTCCAGCTGTTATTGCTGACAAAAAAACAAGAAAAGCTATCCAATGACCTCAGCACACAGTAACCTTTTTGTCCCGGTACTATAGTATGGTCTTTCCTTCATTATCAAAGACTAACAGCATTTAAAGCGTGACGTTTTTTGTAATCCACACAATAAAAAACTTCTGAATATTTAACAGCTAACTGCAAAGTAGTTTTATTTGGAATGTGCATGACTTATCAACTAATCAATTAGTCAAATTGCTGAGTAAAGAGAAGGGAGTTAACCCTGACGCTAGCTGCTGCTTTACCCAGGAGTAAGCACCTGGCCCCCACCTCCTGACCTGAGTTTGGAGGTGAAGCTGGTAAGTTTTATCAGCTGTTTTTGTCAGTTTTCTCCAAAAGAAGAGACTAGAACAGTGTGATTACTCAACTCGACTCATCAATTTTTGATTAGACTGACAAGCGAACTTGAAAAATCCCCTGAAATGCCTCTCTCTAGTTTTAATTCTACAACTCTTATTTCCAGATATCTCCATAAATACTAATAAAACAGAATGTGATGTTTTACAATGTGTTTAAATACAGCAATAACACAGACAAAATTAAAATCCTTTCCTCACCCCTAACCTTTCTGGTACCGTGGTAAAATCACAAAATAAACCTATTGTAGTTCAAAACTCTTTTTAATATTGTCAATTTAATGCAATAACTATGGAATTTTTTTAATTCTAGTGTTCAGTTTTTCATTTCATTTAAACCCATTTTTGACATAATTGGGTTGAAATCACATTTTCATTCCATCAACATGAACTGTTTCAATGTAGCTGCTCTGCTGATGCTGCAGAAAAGACTGATATATGGAGTACAAGCGAAAAACAGCATTACATATGAAGCATTCCCAGTTTGGCTCCTATCAAAATGACTGAGATGTTTGTGGGTTTGTGATTAAGCTGCTGCAAACCACACAGCCCAGGGAGAGTAAACCCAACATTTAAACCAAAAGCCAGATACAGGCAGCCTGGGCAACAACAGTGGCATATTAGTAATTACCCCAAGACAAAATGTCCGTCATTTGTGTGCAACCCACATTCAGGCAATTCAGCTTCTCAGCACATGAAATTATGTCTGGGAGGCTTGAGGGGGTTTGGGATCATATAATGCAGCATTCGACAGCCCGAAATCATCCGGACAATTAAAATGACTTTAGGTAAAACTTGCTAAAATTTGTAGCTTCACTCTGTTGATGCTTTGCCTTTTTTGTCTTGTTATTTTCTTCTTGCATGGTCATTTACAGGTCACCTGGTAGTTGGACTTCAAAGCAAGCAACACTTGGATATCTACAGCATTGCTTCCCAATTCGCTGTGAATCCCCCTCTGACCAGTCGGACCTTGTCTGGGAGGGAAAACAACCATCTGTCCAACAAATGCTTCCATATGGACATAAAGAGTGGAGCACATTCTTGTGGAAATGAAAGCAGCTCCTTTAATCTAAGAGACATAATCAATAAGTGATAAGGCCTGCAGCCACAGGGCAAAGCGGTAGTTTGAAGATAACTTAAGACAAGATTAGTGATGGGACAAAATGAAGTGATGGGGGTGATGCTGAATTAAAACATTATGCAAGGAGGACTGGAATTACTTGCTTGGTAATCATGAGCTCCTATCAGTTCTTCAGATCACTTCCTGCAAGCTTTGCTCAAGTGATCTTCAAGTCTTAGAGTGATCATTGTTTTATCCTGAAGGAATGCTAATTAGAGCTGTGGAGAAGCTGATCCTTGCCAACATCACCAAAATACACCATGTGGTCAGTTTAAATAAGACACCATATGCCTTCAGAGCAACTGTTATGTAAAAAAGTACAAATTTAGAATGTAATCCCAATATAGCAAATTTTCACCAACAGTCAAAAAACAAGGATGATAGCCTGGACAACTAGTAGGCTATGGTTTATGGCTGAATACAGAGACTATAGAGAAGGGCTGAAATGTACATTTCAGTAACGGAGGGTTAGACTGAGGCTTCTGAGCTTAATTCAGCCCCACGGGGAATGTGCTGAGTGGGACATACGATGTACAAGATCACCAAAGTAAATTCTAAATCAACGTGTCAACCCAAATTTCAGTAGGCATTCAAAAATAACACCAATGATAGAGGGAGGTTTTCGGCTTGGACTTGATTCAGGGGACTATAGGCTAAAGGACAAGGATTATATTCAAGTGTCAGGAGAATTTGTTCATCTCTGAAGCTGTTTCTAATGATATGGAGTGACCCAGACGAGTACTACTGCTCTTAAAATTCCTAAAAATAGAGATGCTTATTTGCAATCCCACATTTGGGACATGAACACAGAGTGGTAAACTGTGACACCAGGAAAGGAGTCTAATTTTCCCTCTCATGGTTGAAAATTCACTCCAACAAGCTTGGTATCTTTTGAAATAATAAACATGGAAATATGTCATTTGACATCTGTGTTACATGTGACAAACTTGACAGTCTTGTGCTGCTCAGCAGTGAAAAATGTTTGAAAAGTTTTTCCCCTTTTCTTCCATCCAGTAATTAAATAAAATAGACAAAATACCCATCCACTCTTTTTGTCTATCGTGATGCCCGTGGCTTCTGAAAAATGTTAAATGTAGAAGTGGTCCTCTGAAACAAACACATGTGTAGTTTGTGTTTTGTAACACCAGGGGCATCTGAGAACGGGTCTTTTTGATGTCCACCATTTACCAAATTACTGGAAAACATGTCTGGCATTATAAACTTAATTCTTTGTCTGACTGCGGCTGGAAGAGGGTGTTGGGGTGTGTGCATATTTGTGATTTATACCTTTCTTTTAAAAGAGAGTTGTGAGAGTGACAGTAATATGATGGTTCCCACCCACAACGGAGGAACACACACACAGTCAGCAGCCTCAACATGAATGTTTGCTGTGACCATAGGGTGTTCCCAATCATTTCCTTACCCACAACACAGACGATGAGCATGCTGTTTGGCCCTATGTGTAAAAGCACCATGCAATCTATATGGAATAAGGCAGATTTGAGTTAGTGTTCGTTGAGGTTGTGATACTAAATCTCAAGTAAGACATTTTCAACTTCTCTTTCAAGTCAGGTTTATCAGCAAAGGCTGTGATACACGAGGAGATGCACTCAAAGTGAACTTGACCACTTTTCCACATTTGCATTCTCTTTTGTCGGCTCGTTTAGTGCTCTTTAGATGTTGGTGTAAGCAAATCAACATTTAGATAGGGTACTAATGTGCTGCTGAGAAGGCCCTCAGATGATAACTACCTTTGATATGACCCCCTGCAACTCTCACTGTCCCCAGCTTAGCCCCAACAGTAGGGGTAAGACAATCCAACCCATTTACCCCCTGAGGAGATCAAAGCCCATGCATTTTCTGCCCCATTCTATTACCAAGGACTCCACCTTTGTAAAATCCCAACACAAATGAGATTGCGCATCAGCTTTGCCTTTGGGGGAGTGAAAGACAGTGTTTTTGAAAGGATGGAAAACAAGCAGAGACATTAAAGAGTTTGAGTGATGAAGGAGAAGAGATTGACTGAGGGGAGGCAAGATGACACGAATGGAGCGGTGAGTGGTGAAAAGCTCTGATTAAGTCCTGATGACTGTTAAAGGGACAATGGCTGAATCACTGGGGCTATTAATGTGTCCTTTGTCTGATAGGATGCAACCCCGTTGAGTAAACTTTGGTCATTAAGCAACAACAGGGTCTTTTGATGTTTCAGCACAAAGCCGTTTGTTCATGTCTCACAGAGATGCAGTCATGTCCTGTTCAGGATATTTTTTAGTATGAACCATGAGCTCAGAGACTTCTATTTCCCTTTTTCCATAAAAGTGATTGCGTGTCTGTTGCAAGCATACTGATTTAGGTATGGTCACCAGCAGTTTCTTCCTCATAGCATGTGCTACTGCTGAGCTCTGCTGAGGTTAAAATGTCTCTGCCAAAAGCTGTAACTTATTTTTCAGAGCACATGGTTTCTGTGGTCCCTTCTGTTCAATCAGCTGTGATAATTGACTGTGATTCAATAAGCCTGTCATCTTTCAGCATTATAACTGGATATAATTTTATTCTTTAGTGAATATCAACTCAGTCTGCGCTAGTTCCCCAACAACTATCTCACTCGGCAAAGCTTTTTTTTTTTTAAACATCTCTGAAACTTTGTAAATAATAAGTAAATTACATGTGTGAAGCAGCTTTGCGCAATGTGGTTGTGACTGAGGCAGCCTTTACATAGCAACTAGGAGCTGAGCCAGTTCTGGCCCTGGCCCTTGTCCTAGTCACAGCCTCAGGCCGCCAGCAGCAAGCTTCTGGACCAACCATAATGAAGAGTAGGCATTTTTATCCCCAGATGAAATTCTGCCCCCCTCTCTGTGCATCTGTTTGCTCCCTTGCCAGTCTGGCATAGCCAGCAGACATTTCTTATTGGGATATTATTTGTAAAAACAATGGTCAGATTATCTGTTTGCACTGAGACATTGCAACTGTGTCGGCACTGGACATATTGCACACGGTACGACTGAAGAGAGTGTGGGAAACCATCAGAAAGATACAGGTGGTGAACAGTGAACTGTATTGCCAGTGTGGTCCTGAAGTCCTGCACCCACTGGGCTTTCTGAAAGGATCCCTGTAGAAAAACTAAACTAAAACATGTGCATCAGTCCAGACGGCAACCAAGCATTACAAAACACGAGCTACAGTGACATGCTACAACTTCACTTTGGTTTCATGTTGCATTACTATACAGGAAGCTTATATGATTACTTGTTTCTGTTTTAGTCCAACATGCTAACAGATTTCAGACCTTTACAGTTCCAGTCAGAGCAGACATTTCCTTCATGTGGTAAATGGCCTCAGAAATAGTATGATTTCATTAGAGAGGTGCCTGAGACCACTGGGGAAATATTAAGGGAAGATAAAAGGAACACCACGATGGATGAAAGAAGTCACCCATTATCCTAGCCCGGTGAGTGTATCCAGTCGCAGAAGAAATCTTTGTTTGGATATCTCCTAAATAAGATGCCCTATGGACTCATATCCAGATTTTTAGTATACTATAATTATATACACCATATTATTTTGCAAAGTTCTCCAAATATTCCTGAATAAATAGATGGACGAATTCCTTATTACTACCCAAACCATTCTGGATTAGATTTTTTCCAGTTTATTTCATTGGTTCTCAGATATAGTTCCCCAGGCTTCTTAAAGATCAGTCTTTGGATGTCTTTGCTCCATTTTCTGTCAGGATGATTCCAGACAATGTTGAGGTCCAGGCCACTGGTTTTTAACTCAGTTCTTGTATAATTTGAATTTGTCACACGGGTTACTTGACTGCCACTCTTGCACTGGAGACCATTTTGGATGAAACTTTGATGAACATTTGACAGATCTACAGTACCGAGAGGCCAAATGCATCCCTTGGGCCCTGTGCCAGAATATTTAAGGGCCTCACTTTCAGACCCTGTCCATCTGCTACAGATATCTTTATAAGCATGCCAGTTATTATTTCCTGTAGTTGCCCAGTTTCCTATAACTTTGCTCTTACTAAACGCTCTTTGGGAATTACCTTGTTAGAGCAAAACTACAAACCCATGTTTGCCAAACTTAGTTTTCATTGGCATTGTCTTTTAAAGATGCCACTTTAAACAAAAATAACACAACATGAAACACTTTCGTATTCAGTAAAACAATTCTTTGAAATTTTGAGTTTCAGTGACACTTACATGATAGCAGATGCCAGTAAAGTTGCTAAAACAGATAAAAAGAGGCTTTACTGTAAGTTGTTTTCAGTATCAACACTAGAAAAGTTCAGGATACTTCACATTAAATTTAATCCAGACTATTTCGACATTTGCTGTTAACAGATGTACTTCACAGTGGGATACTTTGTTCTCTTTGTGCACTTCTTGTTCTTCCTTGTAACATAGTGATGCTTGGTCAGAAGCCTGCTGAGTCAATTCATAAGGTAAAGGGTACCTGCAGTGCTTCATATTTAAGATATGCAGGTTTTCTGAAGCTGATTATGTAACAGCCAGGGTACATCACAAGTGAAATAAAGAATAATGAATAACAGCAGTCCTGAGGCTATGCTCAAACACAACTCCACTGCTTTAGAGTGTGTAGAGGCTTATGCAATGGATGTTACTTGTTATGACACGTACAGTAGTTGCATAGCAGAACCTTCTGCAAGAACCCTCTGCATTGAAAACGGACACAAAATGCTCTTAACCAAGATTTAGCATATGGTGAGTAAGGGGAAAAGATCCATTGACTCTCACAGGGAAGGGGATGTGGGGGTATGTGGAGAAGACTGAATTATAATCATTTGTAGAAAAAAAGAGAAGAAAAAAAAGTCCCTGTTATCAACCACTTAAATCTTGTTGCACAAGAGCAAAGTGGAGCTTCTGGTCTTAGTAACCATAAATAAATAAATAAACTGTAGCCAATGTAAAGACAGAACTGACATGTTTAGCATCGAAGCAGATAGTTGTTCCCTTAAATTGAAAGAAGAAGAACATTTTTTAATTTTTTTTCCCATTCCTTCTAGACAGAGAAATGCTACTTCTCTGGTCGCACAAAGATTTCAGATGGCACAGAAGAAAACAACCCCACTCCTTTTTCTAATTCATTGCCCAAATAAACATTTTCCCCCAAAATTATGCTCTTAATTGCTTTGTTCAAGTGCTCCTCGCTGCTACATTATGTTTATTGTGTAAATTACATTTATAGTCCCAAAGGCAATAAAACAGAAGATGCCATTGGACAGGTCTAACTTGTCTTGTAGGGGAACACCGCAGGGGCATGCATATCTTGGTTTCGAAAAGATGGCCACATACAGCCAAAGTATAACCTGCGGCCTAAGAAAAGCAAATGTGTGATGCTACTGTGGCCACATCTGTCATTATCTATAACCCACTCCACAGTTTTACTGTAAATCCTGACTCCCGTTTCCCATCAGACTGACATGTGATGCTGACGTTCCCATCACTCTATCAGAAATTGGAAATAACGATTACCCCTTTGAATTTTGGGTTCAAATGTGCAGAAAGACAGAGAAAGAAGCAACCAACGACAATGACGCGAGAAAAAAAGTGACAAAACTGCCACTGGTACATTCCCTGGAAAGTAACATGAAACCCAATCAAGGTACAGTTCGTCATCACCTCACTCTGTGAAACCCTTGTTTGCCTTGCTATGTTGACATCAGCCAAGACTGAAATAAATGTAGAAAACCTGTTCTCCACCTGCATTCACACACTCAACACATTGTGTTGAATGAGATGCCCTTTGTTTAATTATTATTTCCCAAGGACAGGGAGATTTACCTTTATTGCTCAATCAGGCAGATTGTCATCTCACAAAGATGAATAGTGCGCATTGTGCTTTTTTTCTATGCAGTGATCGGTGCCAGCAACCAGAAGTTTGACACCTCCATGTGAAATGTTGTTTCTGCAAAGGCTCGGTTTTGATCCAAATGCTCATTCCAGAAGTATGCCATCTCTTTCATCTGACAAAATAACATGCATTGCGTCTGTGTACTCTGCCTCATTTCTTTTCGCTTTTGATCTCTGATGGTTCGCTCGTGAATTTGTTAACTCTGGGATGTCAGTCAAGGGTGTTTGGCAGCAGTGCTAGAATAACAATCATCAATACAGCAGGTACTCAGGCATATGAAAGGTTTATTGTTAATCTTAGATCATGTGGGGAGATAGTACATTTTAAGAACAGTGTAAACAAATACTCTTGTTTTTTTTGCCTTTTAAGATGTATAACAAAGTTCATTTGCCAACTATCTATGAAATAACATACAGTCTGTTTTTTATGTGATGCACTCAAATGAATTAGACAGTGCTATGGCATGTGTGTGTGCTGGTTTGATAAATATTTGTGTTTACCTGTCAGATCAATTTTCTTTAACACATTAAAAACATATTTCAATGGATGTGCTGATTCATTTTTGTGCCATGGCAACAGCAAAAGGGATGTCACAGCATAGGTCAGTGTGCTGCTCTTTCAAACCTTTCACACCCAGTAGTCCCTCCTTTAAGAATGTGTGCATACATATGTGGCTGTGTTTGTAAATGTATAAAAATTAAATGTTAAATGGTACATGAGGGCATGTATGTGTCCAATAATATCACTGCTGCTTTTCTGGAGCATAAGAAATGTGTACGTGGCCCACACAAACACATACAGTACAACACACACACAGAATGTGGCTGTCCCCGAGTCGGGACACATGCCTGTGGCCTGTGTTAGTCTGTGGCTGGTGTAATGATGACAGCCTCACAAATACTCACGCAGATTCCAGGACCCCCACATACATGACTTGGCCGGGCTTGTGTGGTATATTGTGCTGCTGACAATGCTCCAATTTCTCTCAATTACTCGAAGAATGGATGTTAAATTGTTTAAATGAATGTGCTCATTCTCAGCAGTGGGAAGGCATTTATTCCGATCCTCTGCTTAAATGAAAATAGCAACGCCACAACACAGAGATGCTTCATTAAAAGTAGATTTCAGCCTGAATTATAATTAGGTTAACATTTTTCTTTTACATTTTTATCATGCTGGAAGAATAGCTCCTGTCATGGACCATAGTATATGTTATTTGTCATGTACTAACATGTGACATGAACAGTGAGGTTTCTTTTGGGGAAGGGGAGAAGCACAAAACAGTTCTCAACAAAATAACGTGTCTTAAAAGAGCAGTTGGCTTATGTTGTTGGCAGTTTTTTCATTATTTCAGTGGTTGTTAGGTTAGGCCTCCGTATCTTTCTCAGACAAACACGGGATCAGTGTCTTTGGGGGTAAACAGATAAAGATGTCGCTCTGGCTCAGTTGGATATCAAGAGAGTCTTGTGCTCCTTTTGATCTGACAAGAGAATCAAGTAAAAAGTACAGTAATTTCCTCACCCTCTTCTAATCTAAACAGGTCTAATTACAGGCACCGAGGTGTATTGGAGTGGATTCATAGCCTATATATTAGAGCACATCCATTGCACAACATGTCAGGAAATGGGGTGTGCTGTGAAGTCGCAGAGGCAACATCCTTTACTTTTTCTTCTTCTTTGTCAGGTTGCATCACTAAAGTGCTGCCCTGCTCCTCATTTCATGAATCCTTGCGCAGATTGAGTAAGATGAAGTAATTAGAGGCTTTAGCTTGGGTAGCTAGCTATCTGCTCTGCTAAACATAAAGGCAAAGAAGTATAATTAGACACTAGCCAACACCAAAGGTAGAGGTAGAAAACACTTATACTTTGTTATTACCTCTGCAGATATTACTTAATATGGCCACATCCTGACCTGTATTTGATGTTCACCTGATGAGGAACTTTGCTTTTACTGACCATTCATGGCAGGATGTCAGCCAGTGAAGGTCTAATTATAAGATGCAATTGTTTCTGTTCATATTTAAGCCATTTTAAATGTGTTTTGAAGCTGGAGAGCAATTTGGAGACTGACATAAGAATCCACTCCTCCTGGGTTGAACCAAACAGCAGAGTGAATTCAAACCTTGCTGAAGTTATATCGCTGGAAACATTTGTAATGTATATTTGGACTTAATGTTTCAGCAAGCCACAACTTATGCATTCACATCTCAAACATTTGGATCTGAAAAGTGATGGACAGAAAGAAGTGAGTTTTTTTCCCCAGGATATTTAATAAACAAATATTCATATTTGTCTATATATTTTCTTATAAAACAATATATAACATTTATAACATATTTACAAAACATGCAGCACCATGTCTTTATAATACTGGTGTTGTCATAATGCAATATGGCATATAAGTATAGC
Source organism: Craterocephalus amniculus (assembly GCA_036024015.1). Lineage (NCBI taxonomy): Eukaryota > Metazoa > Chordata > Actinopteri > Atheriniformes > Atherinidae > Craterocephalus > Craterocephalus amniculus. The sequence continues at coordinate 2,218 of JAVQJG010041459.1, read as the reverse complement.
AGGATATTTACACAGCAGTAATTTACTGCAGTAACATAGTTCCATAAAAAGTGAAACAAGACAGCTTTGTCATTACCGACATTAATCAATTCTCCAAATACATCATAAAAGTCTTTTCCAAACTTCCGATTCTTCATCAGTTGATGGGGAATTGGATCAAGTTCGTCTTGCACTGTTGCATCCCTCCGGGTGTATCACTTTTCCAGGATTCATGTCTATCCTTTGGGCTGATGCTTTTGTGTCAGCAACTTTGGCAGGAAAGAATGTCTCTGGTGTCGGATGTGTGTGTGTGTGTGTGTGTGTCTGTCAGCATCTTTAGTCTATTCAAGGTTGAGAAGTATTTTTCAGTGTCTGTCGCAGGTTTATTGATGTGTGCCTGTGTGTGAGAGCGTATTTCCGTCTCTGAGGGTGTATCCATGCGGTTGTGTCAGCGTCTCTGACAGGTGTGTAGGTTCCGGGCTGCAGTCCTGCTGACACTGTGGTCTCGCTCTCCTTTCTCCAGTCGGCAGGCCAGGCCCTCGCCGCAGTCACAGCGCTGGAACAGCTCCAAGCCGTGGGTGCCTTTCCTGCGGTGGCGCGTGCACACCTGGCCCTCTGTCAGCACAGGCTTACAGATGCGAGACCAAAAGTGTCTGGCACAGCACAAACCCTCTGAGCAGTCTGCCGACCTCAGGCATCTATCACCCTCTTGGCCTGGAGATAGGAGATGGAATGACAAGAAAATATGTTTCATGAAACTGGTCTCAGTGAAAACATGCTGAATCTGTAAAATAAGTGATGATTCCTGATAGAAAACTCACCTTTGACTGCATTTGGCTGGTAACCAGGGGCAGTGGCAGGCCTCTTGGCCTGATGCTCCACGGTGGCATTGTGTTTGTGCCAGCTAGTGATGATAGATCCATCTGTGTGATACAAGTCATTTGCCTGACAAACCCCTGAAACAGGCAAAAGGAAAAACAATTACTATATGCATTTGCCATAGAAAAGAAAAAATGGATTAATGGATATCAGTAATAGATATTTTCGATATTACAAGGTATTTCATCATCAGCGAAGCTCTGACAGTCACAGTGGTCAATTTTATTTACAGGTGAGATTCCTCTGCTCACCATTGCTGCAACGGTTTCCTGCACAACACATGGAGTCCTTTACGCAGCGCTTCCGGCTCTTACGGCAGGGGAGGCAGACACTTCGGGCATCGTTGCAGAATTCATCACCTCCGCAGTCTTCATCATCGGAGCACACACCTGACTGCTAAAGCATAATTTAAAAAAACAAAACAGCCCGTCACACAGGATAACGTTGCCATAAAACTTTCATTACAGCATTTCTTATCTTGGCACACAGACTGGACTTTTACGGACCGGAGAACTAATTACCTGTAAGGTGTCCACGGGTAATTTGTGTCCCATGCTGCCAGAGGGTGAGGTGTGCGGACTCGGACTGACAGAAGCGGTACCTTTGCCAGTCGATACACCTGGAAGGTTTTTGATTGCGTTGGAGTTCATCTGGACTGCGCCCGCGAATACGTCCCCAAAGTATCCAAACAGCGTAAGATATACAGCCAAGAAGCGGTGCGCTAATGGCATATGGACGATTCTCATCTTGAGTTCTGTTATAAACACACAGATGAAAAAAATCCTTTTGTTGAAAAACTGTCTGAGTGACAACGTCCAAACAGCCTTGATTCCTGAATCCCAGAGTTTCCAGAAAGTTTCGGCACGACGATGCTTGAAAGTCTCCTGACTCACAGAACTGGGATGATCTCTTTATACATGTGGACCTGTTTGTCTTCCCGCCCCTCGCTGTGCACAACAAAGGCGGAGGGGTGGAATTTAAAACAGAGCCCCGCTGTACGGAAATGGCCATCCCTGCACAGCACTACGTTTCGCGTTGTTTGTGGAATGATAATAACCTGCAGAGTCTGAATACCCATCAGTGAAGCCCATGAGACGTAGTATACCAGGATAGCTTCTTGACTCTGAGTTTGACTGCATATTTATTTTAAGACAAGAGAAAAAAATTGATAGACTAAAATAGTGTTAGGTCTTACTTTCTTTTTTACGTGTCATTTGAGGCTAACCATGGCAGACCATTTTGTTATTTAACAATTTAACAGTAGCTATAGGAATCAAATGTCTCTTATATCCCATATAATGTCTCGAGGTTCACCTTTATATTATTGGAATTTTTTTTCTTTATTTTTCCTTTCTTCGTC